>CAAKHG010027652.1:5258-21096 GCA_901007715.1 Dactylopterus volitans | reverse complement strand
GCAAAAAAAAAAAAAACGATATAAACAACCAATGGGAGCAAAATATTTTGATACCTAGTGTGTTTTCGCCATTCTGTGTAAAAAGTGTAGATTTATATCTTGCCGTTTTGTAGAAAAATTACTTTGAGTTTTTGGCATATCCGTCACCATGGTAACGTTTAGGCCTGAGCGTGCTTCTGTTCTATCATCGTAAATGGACTGAGTTCATTGCGCGGAAATTCCCTTCAGTTCTCTGGACATCGTACTCTGAGCTGAACGCCACCAGTTTTCACCTGCTCGGTCAGGTCCAGCCTGAGGTAGAGACATGGGTCCGTTCTCACGCAGGCCCACCACCTGCACGGGGAACCATATGGGTCTGGTGGATGTGGATCGGACGGCAGGCCAGTGCTGCCCCCACGACCCGGACCCAGATAAGCGGAAGGAGACGAGACGAAACAAATGTCAGGCTTCAAAACGAAAACAAACTTCAATTAGGAATCAGCAGCAAATATCCTAAACGATTATTTATACAAAATTATGATTTCATCAGCAAGATTTATGTTAATGTTTTTCATTCTTGAAGTTAGTTTGAGCGGGTGTAGGGTTTTTCAATGAAGGCTCTTTGAAAGGCTTACCAGGTTGCCTTATGTCTACTATACATTCTTTGCCAATGTTCAACAACAGTCAACTATAAACATATATGCAGTATGCTGCATATTAGTACTTTCCCCATGAATGGAGGCAGGCGTAGCAAAGCACAGGAATTCAGCAGGAGACAGACAGAAACGGAAGAGCGGATGTTGTATAGAGTAAAAAAGTTCAAAAACTAAAATCAAAATGCAGTCAGGCGGACAGGTCAACAGAGTAAGCAGGTTGAACAGATGGGCAAAACTGAGGAAGCACAAAGGCATAAGCGCAGAACTACAAAGTAAAACAGGAAGTAACGGAAACAGAGTCAGCTAGATAAAGTACCAGTCCAGATCTAAAAAATTCAGAGCTGAAAAACGAGAGTCCAGATGGGACTGTGACCAGTGCGCTAAATGATACGATGATACGGCACATTTGGGCCAGAAACACATACTACTGATATGTTTATTTGCCATTCTGGTAACAGCTGTTTTTTAAATAAATAAATGAAAAATCTGATTTTCCTCTGACATTCACAGGAAATAAGCAAAACTGTATGGAAAAAAATCAGTATCATACTTTTTGTTGCTTTGTTAATGTTCACTCAGATAAGCAGTATTTAATAGTATGGTGTATCACTGTTTTTTGTATTGTACTCTGTGTGTGAATTTTACTTAAAATGATCTATTTGTGTATGGACGACATCGTGTGGTGCGATGGTCACAGGTTCAATGGAAATGTCGCTACCATGGATCCGATCTGTTAATATAACGAGCTGTAAATGAACACAGGAAACCAGCTAGAGTCCGACTGTCAGGTACGGCCGCCTGGCGTTCGAGTCCTGCTGCATCCAAGTGAATTATCCACAGTAAGCTGTGGATTCCAATGGGGCGAGGTAAGTGGAGGTTATGGCTCCATCGCTGCAACTTCCTGCAACATATTGAAATGAAGCCGTGTTTTCGGTCACAGTGGCCTTACAGTAGGCCTATAATAGTCATTTTAATTGTTATTGTTTTCATTCATTCTACGCATGCCTTTCTTCCAAATTTTTCCAAATAGATGGATAAAATGTCACCAAAGGGTGGTTTCCTTCCTGTCGTTGGCCTCGTTTATTAAGTCGGCTGCAAACCACTAAATCAGCTCGGCTGGTTACTTTGACTGCAGTGCTGATTAGTTACAGGTTGGTTGTGGATGATTTTACAGTGTTTAAACTTCGGCAGAACAACGTTTTCCGTTGTTTGGTTTTTACAGACGATCGCTGGCCGGTCAGAAAAGAGTAATAACCCGGACCGTGGCGCGAATAGTTATAAATGCACTCATTCTCATGCTGCTTCTCTGCATAGTTTAATAGATTTAGAAACGATAAACTGACCGATACGAGGCAAAACTGGTGGCTCTTGTGCAGTTACATGCATCGAGCGGCTGATGTTTTAAGCCGACTCTGCTCTGGAAGTGCACAGCACCACCCCCTGATCATCGCAGAGAGTTGAACACAGTGAGGAACACCAGGCCTCTCATGAAACATTTAACACCAGTTGTTTGCTCTGTCGAATGTGGCACGTTCAACACCTTGATGTTTTGGTAAAGTCATGCTCAAAAACTGCGCAAGAGCACAAAAACAGCGTCTCATTTTGACTTGAGCTGTTATTTATGCTCCTGCGACATGAAAGTGGAATGCGGTGACACCCAAACGAAAGGCGTCGTGATATTTCAGTCATGTCATGAATGTAACTTGACTCCTGGCTGCCGAGGCCGGACACTTGAGCTCTGACTGTGGGAAGATGGCTGCTAATGTCCCTGCACTCGATCATGTCTCTGACTTGTGCTCCCAACTCCTTATCAAAGTCACGGTTAATCATGTTAGTTTACACTCCAAGAATAATGTCAGCAACTTGTTTTAACACAATCGTAGTTTGGTGATAGTATGAGGAAACAGAATCAGAATCAGAAATACTTTATTTATAAAGTATTAGCTCCATTTATAGGAATAAAGGCAAAGGCAAATTAAGTTACAAGGAAAGAGCACATAGTTATTATTAAACACATAACATATAGATGGACCAAAGCAGCATTGGTTAGGTTTCCATCTAATATTGCAACCTTCAACTATTAGCAATAGATAAATAAATTAATAAAATTCAAAAGAAAAAAATAGAAAACAGAGCGACACGGTGGTGCAGTGGTTAGCAGTGTTGCCTCATAGCTGGAAGGACGCCTCATAGCATGCTCTCCCCGTGACTGCGTGGGCTCCCACCGGCTTCCTCCCACCTCCAAAAGCATGCTGAGGTTAATTGGTAGGTGTGCGTGTGAGTGGTTGTCTGTCCTTCATGTGGCCCTGCGATGAGCTGGCGACCCGTCCAGGGTGTACCAGGGTGCACCCCGCCGTTCGCCCCTTGTCAGCTGGGATCGGCTCCAGCCCGACCGCGACCACGACCACGACCGTAACCGGAATAACCGGAAGATGATGAGATGAGATGAGATTAAAATAGAAAACAATATAGAGAGTTGGTCACTATCAGGTCGGAAGTAGATGGTGCTAATTCACCAGTCAGGTGCCATTGTGCAGAATGTCTTCGTAGAAGGTTTGATCCAGCACCGCCTCATAAGGGCTAATGGTTTGGCGCAGTTTCTATCTTTATTGACAATTATTTTCATTTAAATGAATGTTGAAGTCTTTTTAGGCGTATGATACAACATGTATTCATCTCTGAACTAATGCAAAGACTGAGTCATGGGTTAAATATTTACAATGTCAGGATATATCTGGAAGTGTATGTAACACTTAATCCTTAACTCATTTGTGAAAAGAGCAAAAGCCAAATCAGGCGAGAGTAAAGACCTTTTTTTTTAAAATTATTTTTGAATTATAATTTTTTAGAATCTTTTAATTGATTAGCTTTTGTTTAGAAATATGCATTCAAACACCTTGATGGGAACACGGCTGCAGCCAAAAAGCTATTTGTATGATACTGTTGCGAGGCTTTTATGCACCGCTAACAGGAGATGTCGCAGTGAGCAAGGCGCTGCTTCCTCTATTATAATTCATGCAGAATAGTTGCTTATTGAGGCTTTAAATCCTGTCCTGCTCATATCCACCTCTACTACACTGACTTTGCCGGTGCAGTGCTCTGCTGTGCACATTACTGCCATCATCTGTCAATCCGAGAAACAACGGTCATGTGTTGACCATGTGCAGGCATTTTGTGGTCAAACACTCGGTGTTGAAAAATTAAACCATTTTTTGACATGGGCCTTAAATGTTTAACATTACTGCTATTATTATTTTTCGCAGGAGTGTCCGATGTGGCTCCTGGCAACTGAAATCTCTAAATCTCGCTGATCCATTGTAACACCATTTTTTTTCGACGTTCCAGGCTCACGTCGACCTTTTCTCACTCACTTTGGTCAGAGAACTGCAGCGTAACAATTTCCTCTATGATGTTTATGGCAAGCCAACGCTCCGATAATCCGCACCGGTCACATGAAGTGGAATCCGTCTCGCAGAATGATGCCGTGCAGTTTCCAACCCTGAGGTCCACCTGGGTGCAGGGGGATTGTCGTGTTTCCATTCCACCGGTCCCAAAACAAAGCGTGTCCTCTGTTCACACTAACCGCTTCCTGCAAAGTGCTAATTCAGTCCAGCAGCAGACCTCTGAGCTGCTTGGAAAGGCAACCTGCCTGCCTCACGTGCGAAATGAATGAATGATGAGAGCTTCCTGCCTGTTAACAGCGCTCTTTGAATGGCTCAGATGTTTGAACAAGCGCCCGATTTTCCGGTTGCCAGGCAGCACTCAAGGTGTCAACAGCACATTTCCCAAAGACTGCGCTTTCCATGACACTGGGTAATTAGCGATGATGGGTACTGACGGTGCTCTGGCACTGGCTGATTGGATTTTATGAGCTTAGCTTCTTTCCTGCCAGTGCTCCACATTTCCCCCCCGAAAAATGTCATTAATAAGACAAAGCGAGACATCGCCACTGCGCCGCGCAAATGCAGAGGGAAGATGCACATAATGTACATCTCTTACTTCCTATAAGTACTTCGACCGTGTCGTGTGCAGATGAAATTCATTAACATGAGCACTGCAGCTGATTACAAAGGAAGGGCAGTCGTGTGTTAAATATAAAGCATCTGTGATATTTCCAGAGTACAGTTTTATTTTGCAGCCTGCTGTTATGATTTACCTGTGTGTAATCCCCAAGCACCGAAAAATACCTCGGGAACATCTGTTTCTTATGAAAAGCATCACACACAACCCACCATCCATAAGACAGGGGCTCACGAGAGGCAGCGCCGCAGGCCGCATCGGTGTTGGTACGCGGGGGCAGAAACACACACGTGGACACACTCAAAACACCGAGGGGGCACTTTTGCACCAACTCCAGCGGACTGAGATGAGCCTGGAGCTGCGGCAGGTAGGTTCCCGCCACACCGTTAGCGTCCATATGGAAAAGAAGTCATGCTTGTAAATCATGACGTGCAGCACCGCGTGTTGGCAAGGCGGTCTGACCGTGGTGAGTGTGTTTGTTTGGGGAAAAAAAAAAAAAAAAACGAGGAGAATTTACTGTTGCGACATGCAGAATTGCCCCATAGAAATGCAGATGTTTGCAGAGGGTCGGCGGTCCCTGTGAAAGCACTTAGCTCGCTTCACCTAACGAAGCGGCTGCGGCTGCGGTTGCTGCGGCTGCTGCTGCTGCTGCTGCTGCGCATGGCGCTGCCCCCTGAGCGCACGCATATGAAAACAGAATTAAAGGACTATTGACATACATTACTCTGCATTTCAAATGTGCTTCTTTATTTACTCCCTTCTTTTTTCCTTTTTTTTCCTGTATATAGACATCTCTATTTATGTCACCGTGTTTATTTACACAGTGTATGTTCACTTATCGACCATTTTCTTTGGTACACCAGGCTCATATAGGGTTGGAACCCCTTTTGCATTAAGAACAAGGGTGGACCTATAATGGGAGGAAAGAGGACCGATCGCCCGCCCACTCCAGAGCCTTGCCCCCCCGAGCTGCCCCGCTCACTTTTTTGTTCTTAAAACTGTAAAAACAAACCACCGCTGTGTTCGCAGGCTTCTCAGATTGTTGAAACAAACAATAAAGTGAGATAAAGTGCATTCACACACAGTGAGTCTGTGTGGCCCTCCAGCGAATAGCAAAGCGATGAGCTGCCCCGAGCAACTGAGGGGTGAAGTCAGTTCCCCCAGGTGACGTTTAAACACATCAGTTTAAACCTAAAGCTACATTTGTGATGGATGTAATGTTTAGAGCACATCCATTAATCGTTAGCCAAAAATGACATCGCTCACTTATGATTTAAAGCATCTTTCTATTCGATTAGTTTTGATTTTAGTAAAGTCAAGAGGAACTTGATACAAACTATTGAGAACTGGCATATTTGAATTCAACTCTTGACTAGGACAGAATAGCTGGAGTGATTAAAAAATGAAAAGTGTGCATATTGCCAGTTTTTTGGCAAGAAAATACTGATGACTGAACAGGAGGCAGAGAGGGAGAGAAATGAAGAAGAAAACAGGTCACTGGAGCGAGCAGGAGAAGGTCGGAGAAGAAGGGAGAGATGGAGAAATAAGTGGAGGAAAAGCGGAAAAAGAAGAAATGAAGGTGAGGGATGAAGATGAAGATTCAGATTCAGACAGAGGGACAGAGGCAGGGAGTGATGAGGGGGCAGTAGATGATGATGATAATGATGATGATGATGACAATGATGATGATGACGATGATGACAGGGAGGCAGAGGCTCCTACTGCAACTCCAGCTTGACCACATGTATGTTTTTATTCATCTTCCATATAATTCCAACGCAGTAGCCTACTTGTACTTCACTTGAGTATTGTCTGCTGTTATATATTTCTACTCTACTACATCTTATAGGCAATTATTGAGACTTTTGTCCATATTGACATCATGACATCAAGCAGTTGCTGCAGATTTGTCCGCTGCACATCCAAGATGTGAATCTCCTTTTCCACCACATCCCCAAGGTGCTCTGCTGGATTGAGATGTGGTGACTGTGGAGACCGTTTGGCAGAGAGCTTTCAGGAAAGTACTGATGATATACAGTATATATGCACATGTAGTATATGAAGTACACTATACCGCATATCACTCATTAAATCGATATATCACACACACGCGCACACACACACACACACACACACACACACACACACACACACACACACACACACACACACACAAAGCCTGCCTGCTCCTGTTTCATTGGATTTCTTGTAAATGGAGCAGGTTTTTATAAGCCGCTAGTTGACTAGCATACCGTAGATGCCTCCTTCTGTCTGCAGCTCCTCGCGGTTCAGATCAGTGACCCTCAGCGGAACAGTGTTGAGGACTCTGTGATCGTTTAACACCGAAGTGTCATTCCTCCTCTGCAGACTCCAATTAGAGAATCAGTGATTCACCTGCAAAAAAACAGGTCGCTGGAGCTGAAGCTCTGGAGCTGAAGCTCTGGAGCTCCAGCTCTGAAGCTCTGGAGCTCCAGCAGGTCCAGCAGGTTCAGCAGTGCAGTTTGGTCCTGGAGCAGCGTGGTGTCATGGCTGAACACCTTTGTGGGAATGGACCTTCCCATCAGTGTTGATGAAGAAGCAACAAAGCAAATTGACAAAGTGGGAATCCACATTACCTGAAGAAGGGTTAAAATAAACTGACATAATGACAGTCAAAAAATGATGGGCTGTCAACATTGGACAAGCTGATTGCTCGTTAGCTAATTCATACACTGGTAAAACAATGACAACACAACAGGAGACTAATGGAATCTGAAAAAATACACGACATCTGCACACAACTGAAGTGACCCCAGACACACGATTACAGTGAAACAGTGTGTGACAGTGATGTCATTATGGAGGCATGCCGCACATTCCTCATCCGACTTAACTATTTGATGTGAATATTAATAAAGGGAATGGCAGCTAAAGACCTTCAGCATCCAAGTCTCACACGCACGCACGCAAACACGCACGCACACACACACACACACACGCGCCCGATCCAGCTGTTGATCATTTGTTGTTCACTGAAGTCACACGCCTTGGATATGACGGCGTGGACAGCAAACGCTTCGCTATGCTCGCGTGCTCAAATGGGCCTCAAGTGGGATTATACAGGGCTCAGAGGTTAGACGCAGAGCGTTCATCACCTGACGCGCTGATCGCTCCTGCCCAAACCCGCTCCGATCCAAACACGTTTCATAACGCCGTCGAGCGACAGCGAGCGAGTTGCCCCTCCTCACACACGGCTGCTTGTTTTTTCGAGCGTGTCAGGATGATAGACAGTCGCCCAACGCTGTCACATGACGGTGTTGGGTTTCAAAGGCTCCGTCAGCATGCCAGGCGCTTATGTAAGCATCCCTTTGAAGCCCATATCTGGTGCTCTGCATATCAAAAACAATAGCTGGTAAATATAGAGGCTGCTACAGGTATTAGAGACCGGTGGCCTCCTCACTGCATCATTCCTGGATGATGAGGCAGAGCTTTTAAGAAATAAGCAGAGAAAAACCGTGAATGTTTTCTGCTAAACTGTCAAAACGCCAATTTAATAGGGATTACACATTTTTATCTTTCTTTTCAACAAAATTCATTGCGGACCAGGACATGAGCGATTGCAGAGAGAACTGTTATTGCAATACGTCCCCAAAGTCAGCAATTTTTGATCATTCCTGGCAAAGACGGTTATAAAACTAAAGGCACAGTTGTTCATTTTCCCTTTTTCTTTTTTTTTCTGTTCAACTGCGGTCATATGAGGTGCCGATGGACAGTCGGCGTGTTACTTGCAGCAGATGACGCTTTATGTGCTCTTAATTTTGAGGGAATTTTACCTTATGTACTGGAGCCCTGAATGAATTGCTATGGATGGGAACCCGAGAAAAGCACATTTTAGCTCATTCAAAAAAAAGACCTACCTAAGAGAGTCGATTTCAGTTGAAATGTTTGCTATATTTGAAATAGTTTCACAGCTTTTCCTCGCTGTCAAACAGCTTTTTATTTGGCACTGAATTCTTTCGACCACAATGCACCTGCATCCAACGCAGTGTGTTCCTTTGGTGCGGCTTGGCGCAGGAATAGAGACGTAGTGCAATCAAATAAGATTTTGTTTCAAATAAATCTGGCGGCAAATATGTGTTTATCTCAAATCCCCATTCACAGCAGTTCATTCTGCCCTCATGCGTAGGGCAGAATGAACATATTATTGCATTCACAGTACATACCTAAAATAACAAACTTTTCTGAAATTGATCCTGATGTATAGAACAAATAGTTAACTTCCGGCACTTGTGAGTAAAAATACTGATGGGCGTGGTCAATAATGCGCTCTGTCGATGAACAGTAATGTCACAGATTTACTCGACAACAAGCCACTGAAGGTCATCAGAGACCTAGACCTAACCCTAGCGCTATGGCAGGCGGGTTGGGCGGTGCGGGGAGGGGAGGGGCAGGGGTGGTCAGTACGTCAGCTTTCAAATGAAGGACCGTCCTGTTGAGATAACTGGCTCAGACTGGTCCAATAAAATCGGGCGCTGTCTGCGTCCTAAATGCGAAATGAGCCCCAAACTGCTCCAGATTGACCGTATTTCGGCAGCAGATAATTCTGTCTCGTCTAGGGACACCGTGAGCATGCTTTTACGGCACCGTTGATATCATGCTTGTGCGAGGCATCATCACGTTAGGATGAGCTACTATGGTGAGGCAGGTTCCACGTAAGAGTGGGTCAGCCACACCGAACCGGGGCCCATGCAGCTCCACCACCAGCGCTCCTCCAGTCAGTCCAGGAGCACAGCTCGCCTCTGGAACATGAGGAAAGAACGACTCAGTCTCCGAATAAAATGTATCATCGAATACAAGCAGTTTGAGACTGAGACTGCGTATTGGGAACGCTATCAGGCGTGAGTGATGACTGACAACATACTTTAACCACAACACAGCATTTTGACATTTCTGGATATGAACAAAACGCTTGGATTAAAACCAAATCATGGCTGGTCCAGTCTAAGGCACCACCAGCTCTCCCTCCCTCCACGGCCGCGATCACACGCCGATATCGTGGTTTCGCATAATGCGCCATGACATGTCACACACTGCCATCTTTCGCTTAAGCCCAGGCCTTAGGAACATTTGGTGCTGCTCTATAAACAGTCGCTCTACCTCATCAAGGTGCTTGTGGCTGCCGGTCCAGTCGCCGTTGATTTATGGATACAGCTGTGTGCTGGTGATAAACACACCTGTCCTGTCCTCCATCAGCACTTCCTTCCCACAATGAAGCGCGCTTGTTCTAACCTTAGCTCGAATGTCAGTTGGGGAACCTCAGGGTCAAGAGGGCCCCTGCAGTCAACACTGACTTCCTCTACCCTGCGACAATGTTGACCCGATCTCAGTCAGGACTGGACCGAGGAACAGCAATGCTGACATTTGCATACAATTATGATAAGATGAAAGATTATTGAAAGATTTGATCACTGGGGGAAAATTGATAAAATCAATGAAATTTTGATGAAAAAAAAAAAGATGAAACGCTTGCCAACAGCAAATTAAGATCAGATGGAAGATTTTTTTGAAAGATTTGATCACTGAGGCCTAATAATGAAAACAGGAAATAATGAATATGCAATTTAATAATATACAATTAAAACTTCTGTGACATATGTGCACAGCAGTCATGTTGAAAAAAAAAAAGAACAAAATCAACAATATGTTGACAAAAAACAAAACAAAAACAAAACTCATCATTGCAAATCTCAACAAACACATTTGTAAAAATAGTTTGGATGCTGTGTAAAACAGAGATAGAAACAGAATGTGGTGACTTGCAAAATACTGAAACCCCATATGACATTGGTTATATCATTTTTGGAAACCACACATTTCTAAAAATTTGAGACTCAGTCATGTTTATCACTCCGTTGCATCACTGTTCTTTTAACCCTCTGTAAGCATTTGGCAACTTCTTTTCTGATTCTTTAGTCATGTTTGTTGATTTGCTAATAATCTCCTTTTTTCTTTGAAAAAAAAAAACATGAGTAAATTTGCAAAAACTTTTCGGAAAGTGAAAGGGAAATAACTTTGTTGTAAAAAAAAAAAAAATGCCAAGAACACTATAACTACAGGTTTAAAGGTCTTAAAAGCTTTTTTTTGAAGGATTTAAGTTAACAAAAGTGAAACTACGATATATTGCTAAATTTGCTGCAAGATGCAGAAGGACTTGAGGAGGCTCTATTATCAACTAATCAAGTCATTTATTTCTCTCAGAATAGCAGTCAGATTTGTAGTTTCTGCATGGAAGTAAAATATAAAAGAGTAAAATATGAAGGAACAAATCAAAACATTCTTTGGTATCAGCATCTGCTGCTGCAACATGCTTCTCCTGTGAATGCAAATAAGAAACACAGACAATAAGATCTAACTTGCACCTATGCACCTACGTCTGCGCCTGTGAATTGCATCTTACCTACTCTTTGCTTATGACATATCAAAAAGGTAGATTTACATTGTCTTACATTGTTTTTGAAACAATAACACAATAAGCAGTTTGATTTTCTGTGAAGTGACGAAAAATTAACAAAATCAACAAAATGTTGACAACAAAAAAAGCTGCCAACGTGAATTTCAAACGGTTAACACGCTCATAGCCTCTTTACTTCGTCTACATTCAGACACCTTACAGGTGTTTTTCAGAAAGTGGTCGATACGCTAAAGAGTTCATGTGATTGTCAAACACGAAACATGATACCAGCTCGAGTGAAGTTAGTGAAGTCAGGTGACCGAGGGAGTCGCAAGACAAAGGAACACTGAATCCAGTTTTACTAACCTGCAACCTGGAATAAACCATTGCAAGCTTGACTCGTTTTTATCATTAAGAAAATAATTTTCAACATCAGATTTTACACCCAAATCTTCTTGTTTTAATTGATATAAAATGTTTTATTTATTTTAATATCTTTTATATCGTTGCTTTTTTTTGTCAGTGTTTCCCTTCCTTACTGTGTCATATCAAGAGTGAGGTCTCCACACCTCAGTCTCATCCAAGTTTCGCTTAAGGTTAGCGCATATGTGCAGTTGGAGTCCTGCACCTCAGAAGAGCGAATACAATAGCATGAACAGATGACAGTTGTATATTCTCTGACCTGAGTCGTCATGGCACCGTCCTGTTGCTCTTTCACTGCCGGCAAGACCTTATTTCATGATGCTCCAAGTGCTTTTTTTTTTTTTTTTTATAAATAAATATTTCCATATTTATAACCACTTGAAATGTGAGCCTGAATATGTTCAGTCGATAAAGATGGAAGTCAGATGCTAAGTCTTTTTAAAGATGTCACAGCTGCGAGACACCTGATCCACCTGTGTATTTGTCATTTTGAATTTAAGTTAAAGACAGGCTTTGCGTCACTTACCAATGTTGAAAAATCTCTTTGGTTTTTGTGACAGAGAAAAAAACCCCCCAAAAAACATAAGCTGATTTAACAAAGTCTAGCTTATTTGAAAAAAAAAAAAAAAGTACTATGGAAACTCACCTTTGGGGCAACTTTTGAGAGACGATTGCGAATGAATATCCGCAGATTTACTTTATTCTGATAAAAAAAGAAAGCATCATATTTGTTTACCTTGCGAAACCAGCTGACTATGATTTTAATCTCATTCCACAATAAATCTTGCAAAGCTCCAACCAGCCCAAAGCGTTTGTGGTGGCAGATCAATCAACCGGTGTGGTTCATTCCAAAACTACAGAGCGACTCCTTCATAGATAAGTGAGCATGCTGCTGTAATGTCAGCTATATCTGAACTGGAGAGTATTTGTCGATTGAAAGAGGAACTTGTAACATCACTGAGGGCTTTTCTCCATGTTTCTGAAGTTTACCTGTGAGCGACGCTGATGCCGGATAGCTGGTTCATCCAATCACCTGCTTTTGAGCATGCACGCCCTTAACAGATGATTTTTCGGTTAAAAATGATCAATGATAAATATCAGTGAAATGTCATTCAAGCTTCTGGCCTCTGGAACGCTGGAGCTTTTTTTTTTAATGCACTTTGTTTGTCTCCTGCACATGACGACGGACATTCACAAGCCTGTCTGGGTAACATGATGATACACAGTCCTGAGCATCACTTCACACGATGCGAGTGACACGAAGAGAGCAGCAGAGGCGCAACATAAGACCAAAGCATGAAGGGAAACGATGAAGGATGCGTAACAGCAGACTTTATAAGTGTTTTACGAGGAACGAAATTGTTGGTTTATTACAACGAAACTCCGCAGGGTCCCTTTAAAAGTTAATTATCCTTTTAAAGCTGCACATGGTGAACCGGGACATGTCTGACCCAAACCCAGCCAGGAGACACAGACCCGACTGCAACCGATGTCACAGCACATTATTATTAACGAGGTTCATGTAATTTTTCAAAATAAAACTTTGTGCCATTGTCTGGCCAAGACATTTGTATCCCTCCAAGCCACGTTTTGGAAAATACGTCCAGTATTTTTATCTTGCTGACTGAAACTAGTGCTAGCATGGCTAATCCACCCCATTTTCCAGATTAAAAGTTAACCTGTGGAATGGAAGTGGAGGAAAAAGAAACAGACTAAAAGAGAGAAAAAGGAGACCAAGGGAAGAAGGAACTCACGCCTGAAGATCTACTATAACTGATAGAGGAAAAATGGATGGATATAATATTAAAAAAAGGACAATTAGTATACTGTATATAGACTTTCTCTCCAAAAAACAAGATTTGTGATTTGTGATTTTGGCCTACATAAATAAAATTGACTTAACTCGACTTCCTAGACTTCATAGTCCTCCCTCCATTGGAGGGTCTTTGCCTCCACATCACCTTAAATCGCTGTAATGTGCACCTTCCTTCTGATTATCACGCCTTAAGGCACTGAGCCTCCACATTGTTTAATACACAGCAGATTATCCTTGTTTGAGTCCTCTTGCTATGAGCTCCACTCTGTTGTTTTCAAATCTGCTGTTTCACATCAAAAAGCTCCCCATCCCCGTTTGCACGTTTCCTGCCACGGAGTGTCGAGCTTTTCCTCGGCCCCATCACTCCGCTCCTGATGACCACTCTGAAAACGTCAGACGCCTCATGGGCCCCTCCCCAACGGAGCCAGTGTCCCCGCAGAGCCTCACCGGCATGCAAGTAGTTTTGCTGATTTCCTCAATGGTAAAGCTATTGACCTTGGTCAGCAGGTATCTGGCGTTCTGACAGCCACCGGGAGCCATGCCCGGCATTATCTAATGGAACAGACCTCGTAAGACTGTGTCATTCTCAGGCAGCGTGAGGTGAAGTCCTCCTGGCTTCCATCAAGCACGTTTGTACCGATTTGCAAAGAATGCAGTTTGGGAAAGTGATCAAAGGTCTGTGATGATTATTGCAATAAAAGGACCACCAAGTGCACAAAGAAGCTTGTTAAGACACAAGCGCCTCGATCCGAGTCGCAATCACCTAACCAAGAATAAATAAATAAAATAAAAGTGACTTTTTCAGACAGTCTTACTTCTACAAATCTGAGCAGGTCACAATTCATGTTATCTCTCTTTCACTTTTGCCCGTAGTTTCAAGCATTCATAAGTAACGGTGAGTGTTACCTGCTTCCCGAGTTACTCCCTGAGGATTGGAAATTAGACAAACGTGCATGGTGAGATGTCCGTGGAATTGTGATTAATTATGTGCACAGTTCATGACTCAGATATTCCAGGAGTCGGTGTCGGAGCAGGAAACGGTGCTCCCCCTATGAACTCATGCCGAACCGTCATGTTGCATAACAGCCCCGCTAAGGATGTGTGTGTTTGCCCCAGCGCGAATCTCTGACCCCTAAACCAAAACCCTCTCAATAAGTGCTTTATTTAGGAGGAGAGGGATATCATGACATCACGACAGGTCAAATTAGATGGGTGAGTCAACAAAACATTGGACGTTGACTTGAGAGTTTGCTGTTTATTTTAGCGGTCTTTGTCCCTCTGAAAGTGTTTAGACCAAAACTGTGTTTAGTCAATTAATGTGGAGAACTTGCTGGAAATACGGTATTTTGCCATTAGAAAAAATGATCACAGTTCAGGTGAAAAGTTCCCTTGCACGTTCTGTAATTGCCACTTTGACCCGTCAGTCAGGATCACTTTTAACTTTATTTGCCTCAATTTGTGTGTTCCTCCTCACGCTGAAACGACTCCAGCAGACACGCGGACACTGGAAATCATGCGTGCTACTAAGAAAACAGCTCAGCGGTCACAGATGTTAGAGAGGTTGTGGATGAATGTTTGCAGATGACTAATTTGTGCCAGTTTCAAGAGAGCTGGAGAGAAGAATTGAAGGTTGTTTTTTTTTATATATATATATATATATATAAGTTTATGGTATCCTGCGCAACCGACCTTTGCAGCAGCTCCTAGCATGATGATCTGATCCAGGGTCTCTCAAAATAGGGACTGGGGTACCCTGAGGTCCAGTGCTCCTTAGCAACAAGATCTATTATTATTAATTGTATTATTATTGTTATCATCATTATTATTATCATTATATTATTCCTTGAATTGAATTTATTCCAATAACAAGAAATGCTGTTTTCATGTCATTTCAAATATTTTGCTAATTTTGTTGTTATTTTCCCATAATACATTATCATAATGATTACAAACATGGTTTCATTGTTCTTCCCTCTTGTTGTTCATTTTGAACATTTCCTGGCCATTTTTATATAGCTGTTTACTTATTTGTATGTTTTTCTTGTTCATTCACTTGTTGTTGAACCATTTGTCAGTGGTTGATTAACCCACTGAGACGGACCTTGTCACATTCATTCATTCATTCATTCATCGTCTTCCACTTATTCCGGTCACCGGGTCGCGGTCGTGCTGGAGCTGATCCCAGCTGGCAATGGGCGAACGGCGGGGTACACCCTGGACGAGACGCCAGCTCATCGCAGGGCCACGTGAAGGACAGACAACCACTCACACTCGCACGCACACCTACGGCCAATTCAGAGTAGCCAGTTAACCTCAGCATGCTTTTGGAGGTGGGAGGAAGACCGAGTACCCGGAGAGAACCCACGCAGACACGGGGAGAGCATGCAAACTCCACATAGAAAGACCCCAGGCCGGGAGTCAACCTGCGACCTTCTTGCTATGAGGCAACGGTGCTAACCACCGCACCACCGTGTCGCCCAATTCCTAAATTATTTTAATAATAAAATACTGGAA
>CAAKHG010027651.1:7385-24900 GCA_901007715.1 Dactylopterus volitans | reverse complement strand
CGACCAATCACGCGACAGCCGGCGAACTTTGAAAGCGCTCACGCTCTGCTGTCGCTCAGCTGTCACTTCAACACCCTCAGGAAATCGGAATCCATCCTGGTCTCCTGCGAAGAACAGCCTCCATTCGCCATCATCACCACCACCACCGCCGATGCCTCGGCTCCGGGGTGAAGTGTCCTTCTGGAACCGCCCTTTCCACAATGATCCGCCAAGGCGTCGACTTCCTGTCTAGGTGCCAAAGTGCACTATTGAAGTTCTTTGCATTCCGAAATCCCGACGCTGTCTTGTCTCATTAAAGCGTCTCCTGGCTGCAGTGCACCCGCTCTGCTCACTTAACTTGATCCGATTGGGTCGACCATCTCCTCCAGTGGGAAAAATGGTGCATGGAATTCTCGGCACCGACATCAGGACAGAGGCGAAAGAACCAAAGAGGGCACCAAGGAATGGAAAACGAGGTGAGATCCTTACCTCCTGCCTACCATTTGCTTCCCCTTGGTCTCTCACTTCCTGTTTGATTTTTTTTAGCTTTGTGTTCTGTCGCCAGCGTTCCTGCTTTACTTCCGGTCTTTCTTGCGTTCCCGCCAATTTGCCTTCACACCTTTTTCCGGTTATGCTGTTCAATGAATCTCAATCTCTGCAAGATTGTAATTTTCCCCAAATGATTTACAATCTAGCATTTCGTCCTCGTGAGTGCGTTCGGGTAGTCCCTCATATCTCCTCTTCATATCAACTTTTCCTTAACCACACTGGAAAACATCATGGGGTGGAGAATCCGGCCATATGGACACTAGGATATGCCACAATGTGACGGCAGAATCAAACTCTCCTGCAGATGAACCACAAAAAGTACATCTTTTCGCATATTCTCGCCGTCTCATTTAGTGCAGGCAACATAAACATGGACCATCAGGTGGAAACTATGATTCATCACAGAAGTCAGAATCTAAATGAATAAAGGAATAGAAAAAAAAAACTGCAGGGATAAATGTAGATAAACTGGCTGCTCACCCTCCAATATTTCCCGCCATATTCCCAAACAGTCAGAAAATAAGAATAAGATAATACAACCTCACTTTTGTTTGTTTACAGCAGCGTCATGTTCAATGTCGAGCTCAGCGTGCAGGACGAAGACTGTCCCAAAAACAGGACTCAGAAGAAGCTCAGAAAAGAAAGCCGAGGTAGAAGCTCCCTCTCCATTCACCCCAAGGGTCACGTTATGGCGTTATCCGTACCTGAAATACAAGTATTTAGACAGGTGTCTTCAGTTTAAAAGCGGCATCACATTCAAACGGGGGTTTTAAATCAAAGTTGAAAACAGGCATTATCCCGGGCATGAAATTTAGGAGCAGCAGCAGCAGTTTGGGGCTGCAGGCTTAAACGAGACGACAAATCAATACAACAGACGACTGAGGAATTTGGAATATAGAATAATAAGATGAAACAAGACATAGTTAAAATATATCTGCATAATCCTGAGTCCTGTCATACATAATAAATCCTGTAGCTGCTGATTACAAACAGCCAAAAACTGTCGCCAATTTATATTCCGTAAATTGTTAACGTTCAGTGCTAAACAGCTCGATGATGAAATATAAACAGTTGCGTAATTAATTCATGTGGTAAGAGACAACAGTGTTACATTACTTGCCGTTTAAGAGTTTTTACCTCTGTAAGGACAAAAAAAAACCAGAGCTTCCATCAGGTGTCTTGTGACAGAAAATGAAAACATCTTCAGCCGGTTGTTTCATGCTGGCGCGTTTTCATGGACGGCCTAATGGACGTCAGTCTCCCGTCCGTCAATGGCCGTCTGATGCGCATCGAGGACTTGTGGGGCGGCGTTATCGTCTTTCCGTTCCTCCTGAATGAATGCAAGCGTGAATGGGCGGATGAGGCCACGGGAGTGAAAAGCGCTTTGAGTGCCTCCAAGGCAGAAAAGCGTGATATAAATTTCGTAAAGGAAGATCTGGTGTATCCGACGCTGAAAGAGCTCATATGCACCCACCAGTCACTCGTTCCTACCGAGGTCTGCAGAGGAGCATCTCTGAACCCACAGGTTTGAGTTACATTTTGCTAGCTACTAAAGTGGCTGGTGGGTGAAGGAAGCGTTGAAGCTCCTTCCCTTGATGCTTTGGAGAGCCTGAGCAGGTCTCGTCATGGCTGCGACGAGACACTTTTGGGTCGTTTCACTTAAGCAGTAAACCTTCCCACGCAAGAAGGATTAATCGTCCTGGCCTGGCCTCCCGTTTCGTTAGCATGGCGGCTAGCTACCAGCCGCTGAACACGCATAGCCGATCTGGGTCCAGATGTTGATGGTCACTGACAGCGATGCGATCGGCCTGAAGGAGGTCACAGTAGAACTCATGTTAGAACTTTCTCTCTGTCACAGTCGGAATCCCTTTTTTTTTCCTTCAAATAGCGCTGCGGTGGTGAGAGCGGCTCCTTCCCCACTGCCACATCAAAAGGATTTGAATCCGCCGGCATCCTGTGGATGTGACATGTTGTCTGCAGAAGCCTCCGTTCCTTGACAGCCCCCCTCGTTGCCGCTCTACGCGACCCTCCGTTTACCTTACGTGTCGGCCGGCTTGTTACACAGAACCGCCCGCGAAGGTGGCCTTTCAGTGGATCTTGGCACGACTGGATGAACCACTTGTCTGTCGCTGGCTAACTGTAAATTGAATAAGTGGGGCTCGAAGAGGGAGGAGTAGCGGCATGTCATTGTGACAGGTGAGAGGAAAAGGCGGCCGGACTCCGTGGCCAGCAAGAAACACGTGGTGGTGGTGGAAGTGGGAACCTGAAGAGCCAAAGCCACACAGTCCTGAGGGTGGAGATGGGGAGGAGGTGCAGGGCGACACTGTCGCGGAGCTGAACGGGTGGAAGGCAGAGACACAGAGATATATAAAGGACTCCAGACCGGTTTGAAGTGTGAGAGAGAGAAGCGCAGACAGAAGCAAAGATGTCGGAATTGTGGGTGGAAAGATTTTGACAGCGAGGAGTAACAACAACAAAAAAAAAAGGCGTGAATGTAAGAATGGAGCAGAAATCCTGAGCGTAAAATGGGGGAGTGAACTTTCGCCGGGGCTTCATCGGTGAGGAGACGAGCGAGAGCAGCTTTCCCGGCGAGAAAAGAGCTCAGTGCCATTAAATCTGTGACTGGAATCACCCACGAACATGCTGCTCGTGATAATAAGTTGGACATCTGGTGTGATTCCAGCTGTGTGGCTTGCTTGCGGAGTTCGTGCATGAGGAATCTCCACACATGGAATAGCAGGAATTTTCTGCGCCTGCATCAGTAGTTTTGCTGCACACATACTCAGAAAAAAGAAGTATTCAAAGCAGTTTTAGCCAGAAAGTAACTCCCCATGTGTGGTCAGTTTATCCAAATAACGTCTGTTTACGGATTTGTGACAACATTTTCAGGGGTTCATCAAGCTACGACCAAAAAAAAAAAAAAAAAAAAAAGTACCACACTTCTGATCGTTTCTAAGATTAAAAAAAATCCTTAATCGTCAAACAACAAGCGTGGTTCTTTCCTTTTTCACAACGTAAATGATGCAGTGATTTAAATTTTGAATCAGTGTAAGGTCTGCTCTACTAATACCACTTTGAGTAGGGAGTATGTATGTCTGTGCATACGTAGTGTTTATTGAGTAGTGGGAGTACGTCAGTAGGTTTTGGTTTTGGCCGACACAATTACAGAATTCTCCCAGCAACGTACAGCACTCAACACTGGATCCCACTGAAAGCAGTGGAAAGACGGCGAGGTTCATTTTGACGGGCGGATGTTTACTTGCACCATTTGCAAGGGGCAATAACACAGAAGGACACAGCATCTGCACCTATCGGTGTAGACTGATTGTCGCACGTCTTTGCATTTAGACGTCCTTCATCTCTCATGGCTGGGAAGATCCATTCATGCATGATAGATGTGAGCTTATCATCCATTTATCCTCCTCTTCCACCTCTCCATCCAACACAGATGACAAGTTTTTCCTCGAGCCTCGCGGACATTTGCTGTTAGGCGCTTGTTACTTTTGGGCAGCGGGACTGTGATTGAGGTGATGCTTAAAGTGCCACAAGAGTCTTTTGATTCCGAAACGGACACGTGAGGGGTCGGGCGCCGTTAGCGTTCGTGCGTAAGCCAATTATTCTGTGAAACCGGGTTTTTGTTGTTTTTCAGAACCCCTTCTCAGAGGATCGCTGCTGAAAGTTAGCCAGCTGCTTAGCGGCAGCACATTTCCAGAAATGTTAATTCATGCGTGCCCATAAATATGCCTATAAATAACTTAAAAGACAGGTTGAGTCGCAGGTTTCATTCGGGGGGGGAAAAAAAAGAGTCGCTGTAACCACATTTGATAAGTCATCAAATTATTTATTTGCCGCTTCTTTTCTTTTCCGCGGAGAAGTGAGGCCACATAATTTGGATTCAGTACGAAAACAATACAATAAGTAATATAAGGCTGATATTGATAACAATCAATCATTAAAAGACAGGAGGGCAGGAGTTTTTTCAAAGTGAAAAAGATAGATGAAATAGATTTTTTTACTAAGTGAAAACATTTATATGCACGTCTCCAAACCTTTAAAGAAATAATTAAAATGCAAATAACATTGTTATAAATATCCCTATATAAATAACTTAAAAGATAGGTTGAGTAGCAGGTTTCATTCGGGGAAATAAAAAAAAAAAAAAAGTAAGATAACATTGCAAATAACATTGTTATTTGCATGTTGCGTTGTCCTTATCTGGAGCAACAGTTCTCAACTTTGAAGTCAAAAGTTTAAATTTCAATGAATCCAGCACTTTTACTTAATAAAATAAAATTACTTGCAAAACAAACGCGATTCCAATCAAGCTCCAATCTGCCGAACCTACAGGAAGAACAATCCCACGTGTCAACACGAATTTGTGGTGGTGGTGGTGGTGGTCCAATGAGGAGCCCATTAAAAAAGTGTAAATAAGCTTTTAAGACTGGTTAATATGTCATTTACTAAGTGTTTAGGTTGGGTTTATAGCGGTGGATGCTTTGTCCTTCAGCGAGGTACATGATGAATAAATGGCTGCATTTGTATGGTACTTTCATCCTAAGCGCCATATAGTTTGCCTTGTATCATGCTATTCACACATACACACACACACACACACACACACACACACACACACACCAATGGCAGCAGGCCACAGTGAAGGCGCCAACCTCATCGCCAGGATCAGTTTACCGTTCACTTGCTAGCCGGAGGACACGCGTGTCGACGGGAACCCGGCCGCCGTGATTAATGGACCTGGATTGATATTTAGCCACAGATACACTGACCTTTCGGGAACACGAGACGAGTGTTTACTATCGCTTTAAAAATCTATGACGGCGTTATCGTGGCGCTCGCCCGCCCCATTTGTCAGGTCAGAGAAAGGAAAAACTTGTGCTTATCGCTGACCTTTAGAGCTCAAGTCAGTCAGTCAGAGCTGAGAGGGAGAAATGCATGTAAACACGACCGGCGTGACGGCCCCTCAAGGGTTAAGCACGAAAAATCTTGGTCGCCCCCAAGTGTTTGGTTGCAGTCATAAACCCCGCCTCCTCCAAGTTGGTGGACGGAGTGTTTATTAAGTTAATGAAGTGTTTTTTCTCATGGCATTTATGGATTTCTGTCTATAAATTGTGCATAAGAAAGTCTAGAGGACACAGAACACTAACTTCCTATGAGTGCATTGTCTCAAACCATTAAAAAAAACTTTTTAAGTGTTTTAAGTGTCCTTATGAGCATCCACATTGGGGTATTTTGGCTTCATTTTCGCACCGCGGGAGGAAGCGTGGGCGCGCCCTCCCGACGACACGCAGTCTACGATCACGCCTTTATGAATCCTTAATAGACGGCACTCGTCTGAATCCTTCACCCCGGCCTCACTCCCCGCAGGGCTGCCTTCACGCGTCCGCCCCGTGCGAAAAAAAAACAAAACTTTGAGAACTCATCTCGGGACCGCGCTCGCGCCCCATTAAAGAGAGAACACGACGGACTCTCGGCGGTAATCAGATGCGCTGTGAAAATCGGCGGCGCCGACCGTCTTCACGGGTCGAGTTCAGCCGCCGGGCAGCGTATCTTTAAAGGAATGAATTATTAAGGCATTTCTGACCGTGCCGTAACGGTATAGCTGGCGGCGTGATAACAGTCTCTCGATTTTTCTTTTGATTTTTTTTTGATTTTTTAATTTTTTTTTTTCGAAATTTTAATTATTTTTCATTACCTGTTTCTCTTTTCTCTTCTCTTGAAATCCAATTAACAGAAGGAAGGAGCTCTGTGGCACCGCGCCGCATCAATTATTCATCGTGGGGCTTTTTGCGGTGAATTCCTGGGAGTTCCTGTGAATATTAAAGACCTGGGAGCTGCAGACCGGACCATATGTGTTACATCGCGCCCATTTGACAGACCTCGCCGGGATTCAAGCGGTTCCTCTTCATCTCCTCTCTCTCTCTTTCCCCTCGCGTCCGCCTCTCACACTCGCCACCTCTGCCTGCCAGCTGCGCACACACTCACACACACACACACACAAACGCACACCGGTAGTTCACTAAGGTCTTGTTGGTGATAAACTGCACAGGCATAAGGGGGCGCCTGCAAATGAACCGCATTTACACCTCCAGAAGTGTTGTTTATTTCATCCGCCGACCAGAGACGCAAAAAGCCCGAGTCGGCTGTCAAAGCGGGCGTCCGCGCGGGCAGGGAGCGCCGGCGCCGGCGCCGCTCGCGGGTCCTGGCTTATCATTTAAATAAGAGTACATGACTTGTGCATCCGCTGCATCGGCTCGACTCATGTCTGCCTCGTGCCGCCGCCTTGTTTGCTGACCGGCGCGCTGCGGAGGAGCCGATCAATTATGTAGCTAAGTGCTGGTGAGGAGCAGCGTTTTTTTTTTTT
This sequence comes from Dactylopterus volitans, assembly GCA_901007715.1. NCBI lineage: Eukaryota > Metazoa > Chordata > Actinopteri > Syngnathiformes > Dactylopteridae > Dactylopterus > Dactylopterus volitans. Next base: position 17,993 of record CAAKHG010027651.1, on the reverse strand, counting down.
CCCCCCCGTGTGTTGCAGAGGGGCTGCCGGGGATTTACAGGTGTTCGCCCCCCCTGCCCCTCTAAAAGCAGGTCGGCGGCGAATGGCAGCGTAAATCTAATATTCCGGACGGGCGAGCGCGCAGGGTGGAGGTTGGAAGGCGGGAGGGAAAAAAGTGACGAGCAATCGCCGAGGAGCTGCCGTCTCAGCCAGAGCGTCTGCAAGATTTTATTTTATTTTTTTTCTCCATATCTAGGTAATCGGTTTGATCAGCTGCATCGCGCCGGCGCTCACTTGAGTGTGCGCGAGCGAGAAATAGATGTGACAGAGTTCAGCCGCGACAATAGAAACGGCGAGGTTGTACAACGCCATTGTGAAGTGCCGATAAAAGAGCTGACCTGAGTTCTTCGCTTATCCTCGCACCCAATCTGCTTTTTTTTTTTTTTTCCAAATGTTTATCCACGTGCTTCACTTTTTCTTCATTTTACTAGTATCAATCCAACCCGTCGGCCTTTGCCGCTGTCCCGGTGTTAGTCCTGAAAACAGGAGATTAAAGGTATGATGGCAAAAATTGTACACCGAGAATAGACATCCATCTCTGGGGGTTAACTGACAGGTTCAATACTGATGCGTAACCATTAATGTGGGATTATCATCTTTTATTTCATGGACTGATTTTTTTTGTATTTTTTGGGGGGTTTTTGCATATACAGATTTAAAAAAAAAAAAAAACTGCTGCATTTGAACAATCAATGCTGCGTTCTGTAAATTACCATGACAACAGCAGAAGCTTCGAGATTCCTAACATGGGTGGGCGGCCGAAACTGTTTTTTTCAGGCTTTTTGAAGACGTTTCACCTCTCTGAGGGCTTCTTCAGTTCACATTGGCGGGTAGTCCCGGGTATTTAATATGTTGTTGGATCGCGGTAATTTTTAAATTGTCTCTTATTATGCTTAAATGATCCCAACAGGAAATTAGCCTCTGCATTTTGACCCATGTGGGGGCATACACACACCAGAGAGGTGGGCGGCCACGTTAAAACAATTATAGGGTGAGGTGCCTTTCTCAAGGCCAGCTCAGTATTTTATTTTGTATTTTTTTGAGAGAGAGAAAGAGAAAGGCAATTTTTTTTCCCCTACATTTTTGGACCTCTCGGTAACAAGCTCGCCTCTCTGACCTTTAGGCTATTCAAGGTCACATGAGAGTCGGTGACCCGCTCCGGTCGTCATGATTGTCGAAGTGGCGTCTTAGAACCGCCGCCTCCGTTTACAGATGGTCGTTCCAGTTTACCACAGACGCCGCCTGTCAACCAATCAGGCGTCTGTGTCCAGCGTGTGAACATTACTGCCCTCGAGGGTGACCCTTCATCCCTAAGTGCAAATCCGCCGCTGAGACCTGAGGAGGTCCCAGCTCTTAGTTCTTAAGAACACGACTGAAACTCTACACAGACATCAGGGGATGTAAGTGATGTAATTGATTACATAAGCTGCTTCGACTTGCCACGGCGGTTTGGGGCGTAATGGCGAGCGCCGCCCACCACTGGCATTGTTTTTCTCTTTTTCTCCTGTCAAGCTCGCACTTATCACAGCTTTGTGTTCGCGGGACTGCGCGGAGCAGAAAGGCTTCCTGGCAGTGTTCTTGTTCTCCGCTGTTACTCTTCTAGGCCTTTTTTTTTTTTTTTTTTTTTTCCCCGCTTTCAAATCAGCCTGATACTTTTACGCTCACAAATGAACCTGGTGATCCAGTGATGTGAGAGCGGAGGCGCGACGGGCCGAGCCGGATCGACGGGAAGCCGGGCAGGGAATTGAGATTGAGAAGAAAGTAAAGGGACCGTTGCATAGGGGGTGGGAGGGGGGGGAGCGTGCGCCAAGCGCGCCATCAGTACTTCAGACAGCTGACATTGAAAGAGAGGAGCCGAGTCATGTCTGACAGAGGAGACAATGGCGGGATTTTGCGAGAAGCACCGCCGTTGCCGCGGGTTTATTAACCCGTGTTAAGATTTCATCGCCGCGGAATCCCCACTGTCCCGGCCTGTCGTGCCTCGCAGCAGCTTCCCCCCCACCCCCCGTGTCACAATGGTGTAACTACTATACGCGGTGATGGATACGGCGGTCTGGAGCAGATCCACCACAAAAAAAAAAAAAAAAAAAAAAAAAAATCTCCTCCCGGCAGCGATGTCCTTGATAGAGGTGCAGGAATCCCCCGGCGGTTTGAAGGCAACTTAGCTGTGGAGGAGACGGTCGGCTCTGATCCTCGGAGAATCCGGGCCCATTAAAGTGAACAGTTCTGTCTCAGAGAAAGAGCTAATAGAGGTTGCTGAGGAGCTGCGGGGATGACTTACATCACCGAGTGTGAAGGAGGCCGCTCCCCGCGATCCCCCTGGATGTCATCATAGCTACATGTATATGGAGTTAAAATTGAAAAATGTGCGCTGCTGAATTTTTTATGTCGCCGTCCACTTTGACCGGCTGTCTATGAAGTGCGGCGAGATCTATTGTACTGAAGTCAAAACGACCTCGTGCGGTTGTTTTTTGTTTGTTTTTTTCATTCAAACGTGGGTGACAAACCTCTGATACTCTTAACTCAGCTGGTCTTTTATCCATCTCTTTCATTCTGAAAAAAAAAAAAAAATCCAAACGTGATGAAAATTAGCTGCTACATCTACATTTATTCTCAGTGATCGTGTCTCCTAAAAATGTGTTTTCATCTTCTTCAACTGGCAAAGAAGTTTAGCAAATGTCTCAAGCGAAGTCCAATCATTATTTTATCACCACGTCTCTGGACCAGCCTCTCTGAGGACAACAGAGCATGTTGAGATTTCTAAGATAAACTCGAGACGAACATTTTTATTCTAGCTTTTAAATTAATTTTATTTATTTATTTGTCAATTTAATCATGTTGAGGACGTTCTTTTTTTTAGTGTCATTTTATGTTGCGGAATTTATGGATTGTTCTACTTTTAATACTGCATTTCTTTTATCTATTTTATGTTGTCTTTTTCTCATTTTAAATGACAATTTAAAAAACTTCTGGTTTAATATTTAGTATTCTATTTACATTATTCCATTTTACTGTTGTTTCCCTCTTTTTTTTTTTTTAGCATTTTCTCATTTTATCTTTATATAGTATATGTTAAAAATATTACATGTGGTATGTACCGCGATCAGCCATAACATTATGACCACCTGCTTAATATTTTTTAGCCCACTGGCAGATCAGGCATCACTTTAAACATCCAGAGCTTTAGACTGCACTGTGTAGATGACTATCTAACATTAGCACACGTGCCTAACTATAAAAAAAATAAAAATAAAAATAAAAAAAAATCACAAAAACTTGCTGTCACTGCTAGCAACTTAGTTAACATGCTGACTATAAATACAGGTTAAAAACACCCGAGCAGTGGAATCATTGATTAAAGAGAAAAAAACAAAAAACAAAAAAATCAGTCGACCAGGGCTCAGAATGAGGCAGTGACAAGTTTAAAAGTATCCAAACAAGAGACACACGCACACACACACACACCCCTCTCATCCGCATAAAGCCCAAAACGAGAAAACTCCAAATTACAATTTCGCATTTTAGAAAGTCTGCTGGCAGCTTGAGGTCTCTAGCGCTTTGCTGACTGTGGCCTCTTATCCAAACGCTTCCACACTTCCCTTCTCAGATGGACGAGTATCATGGGTTAGCGAAGAGCAGCTAGCTGAAAGGGCAACAGGGTCTGCGAGGTACTGGAGATCTTTTTAAGAAACCCTCTTGCCGCCGGAAGACTCAGCTTGAATATTGAACCGGTTGTTACAGGCTGAATATTCCATTTCTGTCGATGCGCTTCTGATCATCGGGGATTTTGAGAAGAAAAAAAAAAACTGGCCACGGCATCGCACAGGATCGCGTCTGTGCTTTCTTTGGGATGACCTCCACGTGGCTCCGACGCTGCTTCGGGAAGACATGGTGTTCATTATCGCATCAGTTTAGCTACCCCAGGGACTTCCTCGTTCCCTTGAGGTTAAATATGGTCAACCACGTGTGCGCGCGCGCCGCTAACCACATGCAGGGGTTTAGGGTTGGGCACAAAACCGGTTACTAGCCGGCTGTAGATGCTGACAGTGCACGCTGGGATCCACTGGCCAATCCCCTTGACACTTAATGCAACCTAATCATTGTCTGTATTAGGGGCGGCAACGTTTACAAAAAATTTCTACACGTGTACACGGGGCTGTAAAATAGCGTGTATGCGTTGTTTATGAATTTTGACCGCAGTTGCGCTGTATAACCAATAGAGGGCTCCGTCCCTCCATTCATAGACCTCACTCCCATTAATTCAAAGCCGTTCAAGTAGTTAACAGACAAACATTTATTGATCAAAGCGCTAAGAGTGCATTTCAGCTTTTACGTTGTTGATAGCTTCACTCGGTGCCTTGTCGTATTTGTAGTTTTTTTATGCTAGGCTTTGAACCGCTAGCAGCGTTGTCAGCAGCAGTCTCTGCCTGCAGCTTGTTCGGGCGTCTCCATCGCAGGTGCTTTATCCTGCGCTGCTGAAATGAGCCAACTTGGTCTGAAAAAGTGTACACTGAACTGTAGCTCCATTTTTTGCAAAACAAAAAAAAAAACTACCACACGTTACTCCGCGTCTCACTAACCACCTTCGCCTCCATTGTCAAGTTAAAGTCACATGATACGCGATAGGCTACGTTGTTTGTGCAACGTAACCTGCCCCGTGTATCTATTACGTATGAGGATACCTGCACCCCAGAGAACATTTATTGTTAAGTTAATATTTTCATCTTTAGCTTTCAGGCAGCATTTACACCCCTTAATCCTTTATTGTTTGTGAGAAATGAACGAGGAGGAGGAGAAAAGTACGACGTGTCGTGTACACGGTAAGCGGTTATGATTTGCTATCCGTGTACACGTGTACACGTGTAGATATCAACAACCCTAGTTTGTATCATAAATATTGTTTGCAGAACCCATTTTATTTTTGTAGTACATCCTGTCCTTAAAGGAAACCACCAAACTGTGTTTTGTCAGTGAAGGTTTTACCTGTGGTACTTTTTTTTTACGTTGTCAGCTTTTTAGGTCTCCCAAAACGTCCTTGCAACGTTCCAAACTGGCAAACTTCCTCAATTTTAATGGCTCTAGAGCGAAGAGCGCAGTCTGCCTCCACGTGGCTGTCGCGGACATACATGAAGCCGGGAAAAATGCGCGCGCGAGAGCATGGGCGCGCCCGCAAACCCCACAGCTGCCCGCGGACAGCACGCAGGGACCTTGACACGCATTCGGTTTCTTGGCAAGAATTATGAATATTAATGAGCCCAATGTGGGCTAGGTAATCCTACAGTCTGAGACTGCAGCACATAGACAATTGACACATCACATGAGAACTGGAGGCGTGAAGAGGCCCGGCTGCTTGCCAGAGTGTGAAAATGTAACTTGTCTGCTTGCCAACATCAACTAGACAATACTGCGCCCCACGTTTAGACATCAGTGTCTCTATTGTTTTTCGGTCTTTTATCTTACTTAGCGACATCAGTATTATATATATAAAGCCAATTAAAACCCAGTTGACTCGGGTCTACTAACTAGTCATATGCTCGCATAGTCTGTGTAGTCTGATCAGCAACTGCTGCATATTTGAAGGGTTTTTTTTTTTTTTTTTTCAGAACCTGTCCCCAACCCCTTTTCTGCATTACTCCAAAAGACACATCATACTGTAAGCATAAATAGCTGCCGGGGTAGCCAGGAGATTAATCATAGTAATAGAATGAGTAAATGTAAATGTGCGGCTCCATTTCCCGTAACAGTGGGCACTGCAGCGATCAGCGGCCGGCTCAATCTGTCCCTGTCAGACTGAGGCGCAGGGAGACGGCCAGAATAATAAATTCACCCAACAAAACAATATAAGGGCGGTGGTTCCCTCCGATGTGGGAGGGTAAGCGCACAATATGTGGGCGTTTGTATCTGAGACAGGAAGGCATGGATCACGCGGGTCTTGTTGCTGTTAGTAATGAAATAGTGTGTGTGTGTGTGTGTGCGCGTGGATTCAATCTGTTTTTCTTTAACCTGCAACTCGACATAATAAACTGTGACTATGCAAAAAGATAAAAAGGTGATGAATCGCAAGGACAATCGCAATCACTTTAACTTTTGAGCAACTCGGTTCATAAAACAAGTGGCGGTAATAAAAACATCAGCGGTGATAGATAGCCGCGTCATTACTCCGTGTGGGATTCGAAAACCGGCGGAGGCAGAGCGGCGAAATAATCCAGGAAGAGTTACTAAAGCACCGCTGGTTCGGCCGGCTATTCTAATTCCTCTGGGCATCTCGTGTTGTCATGAATTTAGATTGGGGTTAGTTAAAAGCTCGCTGTGCACCTTGGGTGCCTTGTGCACTGAGCGAGATGCTGAGAGTGTGTGAAAGGTGTGAAAAGCCTGGGACTGATGAAGCGCCGGTGCAGGCATCAATGAGGAGGAACTCGACTCGCTTCTGTTCTTGCAATTTCTGATTTATCTCACACCCCCTTCCATCACTTTTTGCTGTCAAAATCGTTCGCTCGCTCCGTTCCCAGCTCTGACATCACGTATTATCTTTCCGACTGCTTCCTTTGAGCCGACCGGTTTCTGGCTGCTTTCCTTTAAACACCACCGGGCACCTCCTTCCCATCGCCGCCTTTTAATCATCGCGGCTCCAGTCCATGACCCTTCAGGTTCCGTCTTCGGCGTCCGCTCCTCCGCTGCCGGTGTCTCGATTTCTACCACTGCGCGATGTCTGGAGCTCCAACAGTGACGTCCCCATCCAGGGTATGGGCTGTAATTTATGGCTGAAAAAGTTCCATGTTCGCACAAACCACCATAAAACATGTTGTCACCTGCCCAGTCAAGTGAAAATTAGGTCGGTTGGGAAAAAAAAAACCTTATTGGAGAACATAAGGACAGCTGGACAAACTGAAACCAACTGTTTGAATCATAAGAATCTATTTAATCTGAATAACTCGCCTCACCTTCTTCCAGCACAGATCAAGAGATGGAGCCGCGGTATCAAAGTCCCGCCCAACTTAGCCGCGAGAGATTGGTTAACCACCAGTAAACAAATTTTCAATGCTTGAAACGGACATAATGGTCATAGAAAGTTAGCCCTCCATGTCCTATGCGCAATCCCTAAACAGAGGCTCATAGATGCGTCCGCAGCCTCTGGTATTCCGCTCGGAGCCGATGCCAAATCCTGACGTCAGCGCGTCAGATAACTCATTAAAACCAAACTCGTACCCGAGCAAACAGCCCCATGCAATATATCAGTCGTATAATCGTACAGTTATTCCGTTTCTGTCATTATACGACTCATATTTTAGTCGGGGCCATGCCCAATCTGCTCACACGGAGGAGGCGGGGTCTATTCCATTTGGCTTCATTCTTGAGGGGCTGTGGTGCTGTTTAGTTTACCTGCATGCAGCATGTCCACCGTTTGAATCGCTAGCTAACTGCAAATAGGCTCTGAGCGGCTCAGTGAGTTTTGTTAAGCACAAGTTTTCCCAAACCTTTGTTTTCTCTTTACGTTTCTCTCTTTTTTTTTTTTACCACAGAAAGAGCACCAGGTATCCAACACGGCGTAGCGTACATACATACGCTGACCCCTAAGCGCATATCGAGAGAGCCTGCCCACTGTGAGCAAAGAAACAGATATATGAAAGTCTTCCTTCCATCCATCAACAAACTAGCCCAGGGCAGTGTTTCTTTTTCACCTTGTCGTGAAGGTGGGGATTTACATAAAGGTGTTTTGGAGCAGTGGTGGTCTCCCACATTACTTACCAGCGGGTAGCCATGTACTGCTCAAGCATGGGCTGAGTCTCAGCTTGATCTGGGAACACTTCTTTGTGGCCTCTGGTCCTCTGAATATTCAATGAGAGATGAGTGAAACGGCCGAAAGACCTTGTTTTCCATCTCATGAGACAATAATAAATCTCTGTTTTTCAAAGTTCTGCAATGTTCCCTGACCTTTCACGGCTCCTATCTTAGCAAACATCAACTATATTGAACGTGCTTATGAAAACATTTCTGGCCTATTTCAGACAGCAGAAAAAAAAAAAGAGAAAAAAAAAGGTGAGCAAGTTTGTTATTTTCATCCAAATCCTAACCTTTTTGCTTTATTGTCCTAAAATCTCAGATAATCTCCGTATAATCCCGCTCTCACCTTGCTGACTCTGCCCTAATTCAACTCAATTCATTTACAATCTATTAATTGTCGTAATCCATAAACAAAGCAGTTATTCAACCTCAATCCTTTGGCGGGTCCATTTGGTTATTACAGCAAGTTGCCTAACTGTCCAGCGCAACATTTTGGCTCACACTTTCCCAAATTGTTGTTTTTATACAAACAAGGCCGCACAGGTGAGGTCCATTAGGATATTGCCGAAACGAATCAAAAGTGGGTGAACGCGACGCAACACGCGGTCGGCGGCCAGCGGGGCCGCGTGGCTGAGTTGAGGCAAAAACGGGTCAACCGGCGTGGACGAACGGGCCCCTCGGCGACACCTGCCATTCAGATCCCATTGACTCCCCCCGTTCTATCTCATTGACCCGTGTCCTTTGGAATGCACAAGATGTCATCGGCGGCCTGTCGAGCGCTCCGGCATCACCGTTATTCCGAGCATAAGGGTCATATAGGGAATGTAGACGAGGAACATCAATCCGCCCAACAACTAGGCGATGACAGAGTCTCTCAGCGCGAGCCGGAAGGTTATTTTATGGACTGAATTTCTGGGAAACGGCTCGATAAATAATTTAGATAATGAATGAAGTTATTAGAAACGGGTCATTAAGGACTCCCCGCCAGACACGTTGTAAGACACATAAAAGTGCTCTGCTTTGAATAATAATTTGTGTCCGATATGGCTTTCTTCATTAAGAAAGAGTACGGCTAATTAGTTTGAAATCCTTTAAAATGACGCCTCACGCTCATTTATAAACAACTCAGAATCTTAGAAATACTATTATTATTATTATTATTATTGTTGTGATATATTTCAAATGTCAAGCATGGGTCATTCTCAGTGGGGCTCCAAACTACTTGAGATGTTAAAAGGGCAAAGTTTTGAGTGGAAGGCGACCAAATTGTCACAAATGAAATGTGAAACAACAAACTCGTGCTGTTTTTTTGTTTTTTTTGTTACCATTAAAATGATAAAAGCATGGTATTCGAATTGAGCAAAGAGAGAATGTCCCCCTTGATCATTTTCTGCCGTCCACCAACTCCTGGACAATGACCTCTGACCCCCCGCCCCCTCTCTGAAGATGTTTCCGTTTCTAGTGTTAATTCCGTCTTCTGTCCGAGGTGCTGGCTTCCGCGCTCCCTCTGATGTCATACATCAGTGGCTCCCCTCCAGGGGGATCCAGTCTTTAGGGGGTGCAGAGATCTAATATCGCTGCAGGGTTTGTGGTAAAAATCTGGCTTCTGTGAAGTTAGAATTTCCTAAAATATTGTTAAAAAAAAAATGAGTTTGTTAATATTCATAACTTTAGACCAAAGTAGAATATTAGAATTTTGCTCCAATATCTTCCTCATTTATCTGGTATTTACGCCAAGGTTTTTTTTTTTTTTTTTTACTGGTTAAATATCTGCTTTGCTGCTGTGCTGCTTTTTGGTGTTGCAGCTTAGAGAGGATGAAGGTTTACAGAAATAGCATCACCTCAGCTGGAGCCACGCAACCTGATCTCACCTAAAATGGATCACATGACCCCCCCCCCAGCAGTCCCCCCACGCCTTATCGCCTTATCACCGCAATCCATGGTCTTATCGAACTGGCATTTGCATCAGTGTCTGCAATAATTTTTTTCTCGTCAGCATTAACGAGCACAGCCCCCCTTTGGAAAGTAATAAGTCAACGAGCATAAAATTCTAAAATTTTGACAAAAACCTGCTTTTATAGAACATTTGATTTGGCTCGTAAAATGAAAGTAGGCTTAATAATAATAACTTAGATTGCAAAATTTTCGGTTTTACTGAAATTAGTCGATGCAAAAATGAATACACCCCAACCAACAAAAACAACCACGGCACACCTGCTGCATGACCTCCATGATTTTTAACTGAGAGTCATGGAATCGACAAGTTGGCGACATATTGCAGCATCTATCTTTCCCCATACTTTTATATTCACCTGCTTTCTGGAAACCTGTGTGATGAATAATTCTCAGGAATTCCTATTAATTAGAATTTTGTAGTCTAAAATGTAGCCTTGCTGCTAAGACTTTCAATGGGGTGCACTAATTTTTGCGGTATGGTCTTGAATGAATTTGTTGTGAAAATCACTTTTTGTTTTTTTTGTAACGTTAGCAAATTAGCAAATCTTGATCGCAGTAAATGGACGGCATTGGTGGAAGCATTTCAAGGTCCCATAGAAAATGACAAATCTGCTGGGCTCCCCTCATTAATGCTGAGCACTGTATGTATGTATGTATGTATGTGAGAGCAGCTTGCACCCATACAGCAGAGGAACGTGAACCCGGGCGAGCGATATGGGAAAAGTGGTGTAAAAGCCGGCCGGGGTAGAGAGAGAGAGAGAGAGAGAGAGAGAGAGAGAGAGAGAGAGAGAGAGAGAGAGAGAGAGAGAGAGAGAGAGAGAGAGAGAGAGA
>CAAKHG010027650.1:0-10636 GCA_901007715.1 Dactylopterus volitans | reverse complement strand
TTTGTCGCACGCGTGCGGCTGCATCGTGCAGGCACCGTCTCACACACACACACACACACATACGCACGCACGCACGCACAAACACACACACACACACACACCACAATCTGTCTTTGCCCAATACATTCAATTGCAATTAGCTTTTCACGTGCAAACTAAAACAGCTTTTAGTGAGAAATCCACAAATTGCAAAAAGTAGCAGATGTACGGATGACGAGAGAATACATTTCTTGTCTCAACCCCCCCCCTGCCCCCGCCTAACACACACACACTAAAGTTTCTCATTTTAACTCAATCAATGAAGTAGAGGTGTGGTAAAGGAGTGTGAGGGTCATTGCAATTGCGGAGACTTCCCTTTCCCGTGGTCATTATTGGCTATGTAGACGCTGCCATGCTACGCTAATACTAGTTAAATCCTGCTGCCTGGGAGTTGGAGGCTACCGAGGAACGGCAAATGTTTTCATTTAATACCGCTAATGCCCCAGTGAGCAATTTGGAGCCCTTGAACTTCTTCGTAGCATATGTCTGTGAGTGTATGTGTGTGTTGTCTGTGGGCTTGGGTTCATTTCCCAGAGTGTACAGCTACTTAACGAATAATCTCACCGTATAGTCACAGAGATTGATACATTTTTACTCACTCTACCACAAACACACATTCACTGGAGCTGTAAACGTACATCATAATTTACCCACAGCTCTTTTAATTCCCTTTGTGTGATACAGTATTTTTTGTATGTAGTGTATCAACTGCATTTTTTATGAAAGGTGTATGAAGCTTTATTAAGTCACAGTAAAGCTTTATACATTTTAATATGTTTACAGTGGGCCTAAAAGCTGTTGAACATGGGGCCATGAGAGAGCTATCTTCTTCAGGCCTCAGTGCTTCCTCCCCTACGGTATCCTAGTTTCCATTATTAAGCAGGAGGAAATAGAGAGAACTTTTCCACGCTGCTGCGGCTAATTGCTCTGATTCAGGGGGAATCTGTTTATGGGCGCAACTTTGATCAGAGTACGGATGCTTTAATAACCTTTAATTTCATTTTCTCACCCCCATCATACCCAGTATGATTAAAAAACTTTTTCCCTCCTCTAATATAAATAAGAACTTGGGTTTTTTCCCCTTCTTCTTCGTGCCATTTTGTGAAAATATGGTGGTAATGTTGAATGGCAGGCTGGTTTCACTGGGACTGGCCACCTGATCACCGCTTGCATGCTGATGAGCCAAAAGGTTCATTGTCTGCTGTGTGATTGGCTGGTAGTGCTATCCTGGGCGGGGCTGGTTATTATACACACTGGTGATGTAACTCAGCAGCTGGATGGACAGCAGCTATTCAACACCTGCCTTAATTAATACCTTAACACTGACATATTTAATGTGACATATACTATATACAGAGAAATTTGGAAGTACAGGCAAGTGTGTGTTTGTGGCAGGTAACGAAGGAGATCCATAATGACTTATGTTTTGGTCCTGCACACAAAAAAGGAACAAAATCAATCCCCTGCATCTTCCCAAAAAGGCAACAGCACAGCATGGAGGCTACTGGGAAATCCCTAACAAGCTCGAAATGCAATGAGACTCGACGCCTATCCCCACTGACTTGTTAGGGCCCTGATCTCCAAGCACTAATGGGAGCATTTAAGTCATTTCTATTGTCTCTCATTCAGGCTGGCATTACCCCATTGGGCGAACAGCTATTTAAGGATGGGGCTTAATGCCAAATGGATGCCAGGATCATAGCAATGAGTGACTGGCTGGTGCCATGGAGCCCTCTCAATGAAAAGGGCAAAGCTGCCAATTTCATCAATTTTATGTCAAATCACACATTCCATACAGACATTAAACAACTGAGACTGCACACTTGTCGGATCTCTTCTAAAAAGCACGGTCTCAACCTGCTCTTCTTGTAAAGCGTCATGACATAACTTTTGTTGTGATCTGGCACTATATAAATAAAATTGCCTTGACTTTACCATAGGCCCGAGTACTCAGCGAATCATACATATGTCAAGTTTTTGACAAAAAGTACAATATTTTACCAGAAAGTACATTTCTCTGATAGCGCGCTAAAATGTGCGGCACAACTGTTGTTGACTCTGAGAGTTTTCCCTCCCTACATCTCTCTGTCTTTGTTCCCACTGTCTCAGACACATGCTGTTGAGCCGTGTTGAGCTGACATGAGCCGAGTCGAGCCTGGCGCTGAACATGCTCTCTCACTCACTCCACTTTCACACGGGCTCACATTGCACTGCTGTTTTCTTTAATTAACCCGCAGAGAAAACAGCTGACGGGGTCAACACTCAGCTCCTGTTCAGCCACCAACCATATGCACCTTTACGTACATTTTTAAATGGCCTAAATGGTGCTGCTGGAGAACAAGAAACAGAGACAAGAACTGGGAAAAAAAAAAAAAACTAGGTGAGACAATGGAGAGAACAAGGCCCTCATATTAATGACATTTTTAGCACATTTTCCACTTTGTGCAAAAAATCCTGTGGTTTCTGGTGAAGATAACAGGTTGAAGCAGGAAATGGCCCTCTCCCCTCCTCCCTCCACAAGCCTTCTCAATCACCTTGCACCCCCCAGGACCAGACACCTCCAGCCTCTGGCTCTCACATCTTAATGAACACCAAGGGAGGAGAGACGAAGAAGCATACAAACACTTGGCACAAAACGGCCCAAATTGACTTGCTTAAAACCTCTGAGCTTTTCAAAGGCAAAGGGAGGAATTTCTCCCACTTTGCCAAATCCAGCACTCGGGTCTTGTCAGACAACATGTGGAGAGGAACAGGGCTAGCAAGACTATTTCTGAGTGGTTTCAGAGGGTTGTAGCGTTTCAAAATGGCTTATAACACAAGGCAAGGTAAGTTATGTGCTTTGAAATGTCTAACTGACTGCTGGAAGTAAAAAAAAAAGTTCCTTTTTTTACGCACAAGCCCTGCACGTTTTAGAAATATGCGGTATGCTAACAGATGAGTGAGCAATATGTATTACCTCCCTGTGTGTTGTGGGACAAGCTTATTAAAAAAATCAAACTTTGTACTCACATGCCATTTGATTTCTCCATCTCTTTCAGCTGGTCTCTCATTGTCTTGTAGTTTTTCTGAATTAGGCACATGCGTTCACGTCGTTTATCATGAGCCTTCCTCAGCTCTTCATTTTCCTCCGTCTGAAAGAAACAATTTCAAGATTTTTTTTTTTCCCAAACAAAAGGCAAGGCAAGGCAACCTCCAGATAATGGCATAACACTGTGGCAAGGTTGCCAAGAAAGATGCCACATGCATATGATGCATATGACATGTTCAGCTGAAACACTGAAGCCAGAGTGTGTACATTCTATTGTCTCTTGTCATACCCCCCTGACAAGTGCCTTGACACTAAATTGGCAACAGATATGACTTAGACATGACGTTAACATGACTCGTGAAAGTGGCCACAAGACACCATGCACACATACATGCACACCCTTTATCTGGCAGAGAAACTGAACTACTCGAGCTACTGACTGATGACCGCTGTTGTGATAGTTGGGGCTGTGGTGGTAGGGTTTGTTGCTAACACTGTTGTTGACAGCTATTAAAACACAGCAAGATTGGGCTCCTGCATTAAAGAAGGAGTAAGAGAAGACAACATATAGATTTTTCTTGTCAAGAGCACCCCTCCTCCCCATCACACTGACCTTAACAGGGAGGGCGATGAAGAAAACACTTTCAACAGACAGGACAAACACAGGTGGAAAGAGAGGAAGAGAGGATGGCGGCTGACGGAAATAGAGGAAAGGGAAAGAGCAAAGAGAAACTAGAAAGAGTAGAAAGAGAGTGAAGCAAAAGGGAAAGTGCAGGACAGGTTTCTGCTTGAGTGGCCAGGGCTAGGGAGAGTTGTCGAGGCTTTCTGAAGGGAAGGAGCTTGTTTACTGCTGATATGACACGGCTGCCCTGCAGAGAGGGAAATGCGAGCCCTCAGCCCTGTTATTATTAACAAGGACAAAGAGAACAGAGGGAGCACACAAACATGCACTGGACAACGGGTGTGCGCACCAGCCCACCCATCCACGTACACACGCACGCACAAACACACACACGCCCGCACGCACGCACGCGCGCACGCACACACATACACACACACACAATGTGACAAGTATGGATTTTCCTTAGCGCGGATTATTCACAGAGGACATCTGCAAGACATCCTCGGCCCCTGCAAGCAGCCCCCAACCTCTCAGAAACAAGGCTCTAATGAAAGGGGCCAGACCAGGGCAGTGTTAACTGGTGGAAGTAGGAGATGGGGGGAGGACACACAACAGTTGAGGCAGACTGATGGACGAGGGGGGGTGAGCAGAATGGAGCTAGTGGCAGGGCATTAGCCACATCATGGATTCCCAGGCTCCTTATAGAGCTTCCCCTGGGCAGCCCAGCTCTGGTTATCAGGCCACAGCCCCTTGCCCACAGATCAATACACCCCCTTACTCGGCCAGCATACACATCTGTGGACGTTCTCAAGCTGAAAAATAATTACACAGCAACAGCTACTGTTTACTTGAAAGTGTGTGGAAGAAAAAAAAAGGCCATTATTATGAGAATTGTTTGTCTGCTGCTGTTAGCTGCTAAGGTCAACATGTCAATGGTACAGGCTGGCATTCCCAATTTGAAAGGCATTCTGTTGGAAAGCATTGGATAGGCTCAAATGGAGATCACACCAAAGTACTGTACTGTGTGAAGAAAGGGTGTAATGGTACACAGAGGTCACAGTACGGTACGTGCCACAGTTTTACGGTAACGGTTCGATATGGTACAGTATAACAGAGGGAAAAGCAACAAAAAGTCCCAAATTTTTGTTTGTATTCATTTTAAACAGTTGTGAAAGTTACAGTTTGTTGCACCTAGTGTCGATTAGAACGACGATACAGCCTGTAGACAGTGAATAAAACATACATGCTCACATAAGCCATATCTTTAAAAGGCATCATCTTTCATGTTATTAAAGTACAAAATAAATAAATAAAAATACAACTTGTGCATTAGTATGGGTTCAATTTGTTTCACCTATAGTAGGGTTTATTTAAACGTGTAAAGCTTAACATGCTCTCACATAACTCAGTCATTGCTCATGCATGTCTAAGCAGGAACCACCGACTGGCTTGTGTGCACACAGGATGGGAGATTGTAACAAGACTCCAGTACTTTAAATTAATACTACAATTCCATACGGGTCCTCTAATAGTAAATATGTTCACATAGTCATGTAAATATTCATGTCATCAAATGCTCATCAAATGTCTTTGGTCCTGTCTGTTTTCACATGTGGAGGCTTCTTAAGAACAGCAGGGGTAAGTCGTCGGACTCCTTTTTTTTTGCCAAAATCTGATGATCACATGTGGACGATGCCATCTATTATGCAGTGGCATGTGCAATATGTTTTGTGGTGTTGTCAAACAAAGCGTCACCTGTCACTGTTGCAGTCCACAGGAAACCCAAACTTTTCCACTCAGCTGATTCAAAAGAAGCAGGCGGGTTTACTCGCTCTTGTGCATCATCTGAACTCACCAGTTACTCTTCTTCTTCTTCCATGGTTTAGTGGCGGCACTTTCAGGCACATCACTGCCTCGTGGAATAGGGACTGCATGTGTGACAGACTTTTCCCATTCAGGTGTATTCGTATTATGACTGTGTGCACCAAACAGTGACGTCAGCACCATGACGGTTCGGTACGAACACACGTACCATTGTATCCTTAGTATGAGGTATGCTAGAAGTACAGTCTCAGCTGACACTAACACAAAGCAAGTTGCTTAATACACAATCTGGGCAAAGGATATAACGCAAAATCATGCCTTCCCACTGGTTCCTGCATTAAATAT
The DNA here is from genome assembly GCA_901007715.1 of Dactylopterus volitans. NCBI lineage: Eukaryota > Metazoa > Chordata > Actinopteri > Syngnathiformes > Dactylopteridae > Dactylopterus > Dactylopterus volitans. Next base: position 4,778 of record CAAKHG010027650.1, on the reverse strand, counting down.
GGTCACAGGCAGGAGTTGCCAGTCATGTTTTTCTGTGCATTCCTCTGCTAAATGCTCCTCAACTGGAAGACAGGTAAATGGCGTCATTAACTAAGACAGCCATGCGTGTTGTCTGAATGTATGTTGAGCGTTACTGTCTGACTAGGTGTCTGCCAGTAATGTAATTCAGACCCTTCAGCTCTGACAAGAAAATGATGTCTAATGCGTTCCTGGGATTGTGTTCAAAGGGAGATGACCTCTGCATAATCACTCAATCATTGGTCAGCCTGAAAGATAGAAAGGAGAAAGAAAGACAAAGAAGAGGCCAGTTCCTCCGTTGTTTGGGGGAAAGTCTATATTAAAAAAATGAAGACTATTGCAGACTATTGGAATATACTCTGCTGACATGAGACGAAACAAAGTCAAAATTTGACAACTAGTGGCAAGTCACTTGAGCTACTAAATTCACAAGCTAGAAGAGAATGTTCTGTTACGTATTTCCCTCAGTTGAAGTTGTGAATGAATCCTACAGTAAGTACACCAAAGCAGTGTTTACACCAGCTAATCAAGTTTTATTTGCCAAAAAACATGCGCCACCATGGCAATCACAACGGAGAAAGTAGAAATTATAACAAAGAAAGTGACGAAGCAGAGGAGGAACAAAGTTGCAAGGTAAGAGAGGTGGGTCCAGAAAAAAAAGACTGATAAATCCATGAGAAAGGAGAAAATATGTGGCAATCCTGCTGTTCCAAGGAGCTACGTGGAAGATACAAATCCTCCTGCTAAACTAGTGACGATTCAGGAAAACGGTGGTACATTTCGGGAGCAGAAAGAAAATATGCAGCAATCTTGGTGCTTTATCCTGGTCACATGGTCGTCAGTATGTTACTACGGGACACTTCACACCAGCGCTTACTTCATCCAAGAGAATTTACAGCAGATAAGACAATTATTTCCTCTTTCCTTACTGTGTTCTGAGCAATTTTGGGCTATGAAACCATTTCCCCGTGGGAATCAATGACGTTATTCTGATGATGAATAAGTGCCTGCTGGTGCTGGCTTATTATGAGTTTCAATTCCAATATGGTAAAAAAAAAGGTCAAATGTTTAAATAGCAGAAATATCTTTGTAATTTTAGTGCCTACTGAACATTACCAAAGTATATACATGCAATCAAAACAGATAATTTAAGAAATGATAAGATCAATGTAGAGTTACTAAAGCATTATTAGTTATTACACCTTTTGTCCTACAACCTTATAATTTCTAGTCGAGGTCAAGAACATGTCACACTATTCCTATCCGTGAAAAATATACACAAATATACCTTTCTATGTAATTTTAATAGTCAATATAGACAAATGTAAAAACAATAATTTCACTCTTGGTTCAAGGATATTGAAGAAAAAAAACTAATAAAAAAAATCAAAGGAAAATATGCTATCTGAATCACATCATTTCATTATAACCAGAGGTATGTCCACTCCACAAGAACAACCAGTGAATGCCCAATTGCACTTATTGAACCACACACAGTGACACACAGCAGGTCTTCTTCATGTTGCCTGTCAGACACCATAACAAAAAAGGAACCCACAAGGAACTGCAAACTGTGAATTCACTGCTGAATGTCACAGAATTCTGCACCCTGGACCTTTAAGACATGATATGACCTTAAGCTTTAAAAATCAAATTTATGGCTTCTTTAAAGTTTTAAAGTGATCTATGGATGTCCTGTCAAAAGAACCATAGAGGAAAGGTTACTCTGTCTTGCTGCAAATCTGAAGGGGAAAAAAGACAAGGATGAAGAATAGTGGGACAAGCTCCACAAGTGTGCAGCTCCATTAGGACTATCTGATGCTCCACAGTCAGCTGGATACCACTAAGCCACTGAACTTAGTTCAAAGTCAGTGCCAGTCAATAATTGGCTTATGGTTCAATTTTCAATAAACAAAATTGACAGTCAAGTCATAGTCAATGGAATCTGGCAATGGTTTGATTTTAAGTTTCTAATTTAAATAAATTCTATTTTAAAGAAATTAAAAAGGCCTGGTTTTCTGTATTCTAAGACTGGATTATTAATTTAAATGACAAACGTACCAAAAACAGGATAGCCAGTGTACCAGCATTACAATAACCCACATTAAAATGTCTTTGGAGACCTGTATCACTCCACTCAAACTAGTCTAGACATGGCCAAACAAGACAAAATGCGGGAAACCAGTATTTTTTTTTGCAAATGACTACAGTCAAACCACACTACACTTTGAAAAACATGGTCAAAATAGTCTGTCCAATGTTTTTCAGCATGTGTACATTTTATGCATTACGGTTAACTCATATTGTACGAAGTGGTTTATAATAAACATCTTTGGTGAATAGGATCAATCAATCAGCTGTCTGTTCAGTCAGTCAAAAATACATAAATATCAAATAAGCTAAAGTCCTTATTAAACTAGGCACTGCAGAGCAAAAGGTCATGGTCTTAAAAAAATTACTGAAAATTATTATTATATTTCCGACCACTAGGGCACAGAAAAGACTGCAATTGACGAAAGCAAAAGATACCCAGATACCCAAATACATAGACTAATAGCCACTGACTTATGTGGGGAGAAACCTGAGAAAGACGACATGAGCTGTAGCACATTAAAGACATATAGTGGGACGAAACCCAAAACAAGGAAAGTGGATGAATAGATCAATGTAATAGTGGAAATTAGACTATAAGTATCACAGTATGTATATTCATCTACGTCATCTTGTAACCTTCAATTGTAGGAGCTCCTCAAGGTCTTGAATCCGCTGCTCTGCTTCTTTTCTCCTCCCATCACCCAACACCACACTGCCGGCCGGGGACAGAGACCTGGATCGCTGCACAGGTGCACCCTGGGAAAAGTAAGCAAAGAAGTATTTTGGTGAGAACTCGAGAGCGCATTTCACTAACACAGACAGGCACAAACCAGTGTAACAATTAACATCTGTAGACAGTGAGCGAGTGCCAAAAAAATTAATCATCCAATGCTCATTCCATTCCCCTCACTCCGTAAGAAACACACATATTGTCTTCTTTGTTACACACATATACACACAAACAAACATGCTACCGCAGGAATATTTTCAAGGGTTCAAGCAAGCTGGGGCAACAGTCCACAGAAGCTGAAGGAAGGAAGTTCAGTTTTGTGTGTGTGCATGTGCGTTTGGAAGCAAAAGCTGCAAGCTGAGAGCAGCAAAGGTTTCTCTCTGCGACTGGCTAATGAGTATGTTCATTTCCATTTACATTGTTTCTTTGACAATAATGATGTCCCATTAGGGGAGACTAAAGGGGCTATAGATTCCAGAATGTGTTGGGCTTCATTACAAGAGGTGGGCAGGGAGGCTGCTCTAATTGCTCTACTAGGGGCCTCCAGGTTACACTTGATAGGACAACCGATTAGGAGGGGGGTGCAGTTTGCTAGCTAGCCTCTTCTGTGGAAATAAATAAAGAAGTGGAGTACTGGTGCCACGCTGTAGAAAAGCAGTGGGAACAATATGCTACTGGAATATGAATATGAGAGGATAGGAGGCCCCCTGCGGTGGCAAGGAAGGCTGGCCAGATGGCGGGCTAAAATATGCAGGACGACTAAATGCACAACAGTCCTTGGGCTGGAGAGGATGTGGAGTGCTGGAGGAGAAGGTTTATGATAGGATGGCAATCAATGATGCCCCTCCCTTTATAAACACGTTCTGATGGCTGTGTTGCCTATTAGGGTTATAAAAACTAAAGATTGCAACCCTGCTTATTTAGCAGTGCATTTTAATGATTCCAGTGCCACATTCAAAACTAGAAGGGCACTAAACGAGCGCAGAGGGCTAAAAGCCCATGAGAAATAGGAATACATTTCAAAAGTCATTTGTGCTTAACTGAATCATAGTTATTTCAGAAGCACATGAATATTTTGCATTTTTTTTTTATTTGTACTTTCATTGACTTAAGGTCACCACTATATGAAAACATTTTGTTGCACTGGAACTTTTGAGAATTCTACAAATGAATAGCTCAATAAATCAGCTAAATCCTAGTATGGGCAGAATATATACAGTTTCTTAAATTAAAAAAATCTTGCAATGCATAAACAAAAATGGTTAAAAAAAAAAAAAAAAATCTTCGATCGTCCCCAAAATTTAATATGTTCTTCCTTGGCCCACACGCCACCTCTCCACCAAGTGTGATGAAATTGTCCAGATAGATAAAAAAAAACATCAATGAAAACATATGGCCAATGACAGACTATCACCAATCCATCAACCACTGAAGGCAGCAAACATTCTTCAGCAGCTACAAGGATACAGATCATATAAAAGAGAAGCAACTGTTTTATCCGTTTCCAGCTCATCCAAACTGGGCTCAAAACATTCATTTTGTCACTCCATTTTAAGAACGAGATCGTCAACGTCTGAAATGATAATCCTGAACTCATGACTCAATGGCATCCTTCACATTGTGCATTTTAAGGATACAAGTTTTGACTTCTGCGGCAAGTTTTGTGTGTGTGTGTGTGTGTGTGTGTGTGTGTGTGTGTGTTCCTTTATACAAATGCAAGCATTACACTAGTTACATTAGTTGAGCATGTTATCAATCAATAGTTGATTAATCAATAATAAGATGCATGTCTTTTTCTCAGTTTAGGATTTATTTAGTTACAGTGGTATGTTTGTTATACTAATGAAGCACAAACTGTGTAAATGACCAGAAGGGAACCAGTATTTGTACCACTTTGAGGGACCCAATAACCAGGTTAAGTGCAGTTCAATTGCCC
>CAAKHG010027649.1:7430-18515 GCA_901007715.1 Dactylopterus volitans | reverse complement strand
AATTATACTGAGGGAGTATATGAAACACAGAAAGTACATCAAAGTACACATGAATGACACAGCAGCAGTTCGAAATTTAGAAAGAGTAGGTTGTGCTCATAGGCTGCACATAGATGTGGACCAAGCTTCCAGTTCGCCAAAGTGAAACCTATGCGAAAGTGCAGTAAACTTGCATTCTACCTGATGACCGGTAGGGGGCGACACGTGGTTGCAGGAAAAACCTTCAGGCCCATAGATGTGTGTGAGAAAATGACCAACTTCTAACATGATTTCATTCCCTCCGTTTGCACTTTCTTGACAGGTTCGTGGCCTCAATTTCAAATTTCAGGTCATTTTCTATACAGAATGATATTTCTTTGAAAAATGAAGACACCATTCATTTAAAATAACACGATGTATAGCCATGTATGGCCACATGGTAATTGACTGTGCAACAAGACGAGAGGCGGCGGAGCAGATAAACAGCGCTCTGTTATTTATGTTCGCAGAAGTTGATATCAAACAGGCGGTGGATGAACGGACGACACTAAGAGGATTCAGCTTTTCATTTTTACCGTTAAGTTGATTTTGTTACAAATATCGTTATTAGGCAAAATTCGAATCATGGTTAATGTGATGAAGAGAACATCTTTGATAAAAAAAGCAAGGTTACTTGCTAGCACTAGCATTAGCTCTGCTAACAGCACCATAATGACCATACACTGTTAATTCAATAATGCTGCACGTTCAGTGATATTAAGGCACACTTCAGCAACGTGAAGCTGCTTTCCGTTTCTGACATTCGTTGACTTCTGTGCTACTGTCGTGTGTTTAATGAAGATGAGGAAGGTAAGTGCAGTGGGATTAAAACAGTAACGTTGTCAGTAGGTTGAACTGAATAGCTGCTGTATCTCTGATGTTAAACAGGTTAAGACAGTCATATGAGACCGATACCCACATTTGTTACGTGACATTGTGCGGCTTGTTGATTTAAATACTAAGTGTAGACGTCATTATACTGGTTGGAACAGAGGTTAAAAATCATTGGTTCTTATATTTGATGAGCCAAAACTAATCCACAGGTAGTCTGGAAGGTTAAAAACCTGGAATGTTACTGAAGTCTGACTGATGCTACACTACAATGCAGTAACAATTACATGGCTGTACAAATAAACAGGAGAAAACAATCACCTACTCACACGCTGCAAACTCAAGACCCTGAATGACAATATCACTCAAAAAGGCATGCTTGTGCTTTCAGGTTAAATACACATATTATAGGGGATAACCTATTAGCAGGAATTCGTTCACTTTTAAGTCCGTACAGGAGAGTCCTCAAATAAAGCTGGTTAATGTGTATAATCATTTTGATCCACCACTTCTCAATGACAGTGTGTTCTACTGTTGTTCTTAAGGAATCAAGACTGAAGCAGCGATGGAGCCAACAGAAGGAGGAGCTCATGTATGGAGCCGCTAATTTGTTGACATTCCTCTGTATGTGGAGGAGGAGGACTGAATCAACAACATCTAGTGATGACGAAGACGATGATGGTGAAAACTCTCCAGTTCAGCCTTTTCTGGTGAAAGGACACATCAGCTGTTTAGCAGTTTATTCTTCTGACGGTTTATTTTCTTTGAGTTCATTCATTCATTCAAAAAAAAAAAATAGAACTCAACTATCAGTTATTAAAAATAAGTTTGATGCAGCTTTTAAATGTGATCATATGATGCTATGGTGAATTTTAAATAAGCCTACTGTAATTAGATGGTGCCGGGAACATTTTCCATTGCATAAAGAACACTCTTCCTTGGTTTCTCTAAATTTACCATGAAAGGTTGCAGACTTCATAGGCACATAAGACAGAAACTCTGAATATCTTTTATGTTTTTTTTTTCATCCTTCATCGTCTCTATTCAAGGACAGTAACATTTAACATGCATTTCTAATTTCTATGTTAAGGGACGAGAGCAGTTTCCAGTAAGATATTATCACGTGTGTGACGACTTGCTGTAAGAAACAGTTGCAACAAGGAGGTAAATCATTAGCCATGCAAAAACGTCTCTAGTTTCCCTAATTTTGTCCTGGGTTGATCGTCGCCGGCTCCGTTTCAGGTTGACTGTTAATGGACAGCTTTGTCACAGCCAGATTAACAGACCGGCCGGCAGCTTCTGCACTGGATGGGACGGTTTTAGAAGGGGAGAAAATGATGTTTCATTTTTGTCACTTAATAGCTTAACTGTCTTTTCCTGTATCAGTCTTTGTATCTGCAGCATCTTTAGTCTCTATAGGCACCCGTGTTGGGTACTTACAGTAAAAAAGTAATTAGTTATAGGTACTAGTTACTTCTATCAAGAAATAACTGAGTTAATAAACTTAATTACAGCAAGATAAAAGTAACTAGTTATGTTCAAATATGTCAAAGAATTAGGCTCCTGCCCCTTTTTTTACTGGAACTTTAAATTCAACTCTGTGTTCAATTTGTAATAATAAAACTGGTTATTAAATACATTTAGATAATGAAATCGACACTGAATAAATTATTGACAGAAAACAAGGTATAGTAATCTACACTATTTTAATATTGGGACAATGTGGGACAAACCCACACGGAGAAACACTTTGTTCCCCTCATAATCATGTTTCACGTTTACATTTTTGCCTTAATGTTTAAAACTGTTCCAGTTTAAAAAAAAACGTCACCTTTGAATTTGCTGCGCTCGCCACTGATGCGTGTGTGCATGTGTGAACAGCATCCACCCAACTCTGCCTCTGGTTGGCTTACCATGAAATTTTACTCTACCTTAACCAATCATCATCACTCCACTCCCTCCCCTCCCTGCTCCGTGGCCGAGAGAGCCTGGTCGGATCACTCGGATTAAAACAGCTTAAATGAATTCAGCATTTTATTGTCAGTCATGGTAACGATGGAATGTAACGATGGAAACTGCAATGATTCTGATTAGTCTTCAATGGAAAAAGCAACGCCATAGTAACGCTGTTTATTTGTAACCTTGTTATTCTTATCACTGATAGTAACACCTTAGCTCCCGAGACTGTCAGGATTTGGTAATGGCCATCATGTTTATGAGAATGAATTTGCATAAAAAGCCTTTCTACTGGCTGTACTTGTGTTGCTTTTAGATACAAATTGAAGATGAGTCAATTACATCAGGAGCAGCCGGCACTGCTGCTGTATTTTATTGGTTCCTTACTGTGTTCTGTATCAATGTATTGTATCATTGTGCAACTGCAGAGTTAAAGAGGGTGGATAAAGGATAAAAACTATGGTTCACCCAGGGCCATAACCACCGTACAGCCGCTGGATTCCTCGAGGAGAGGCTTAGAAACATGAGAGAGAGGCTCAAATCAGTGAGCATGCTCTAAAGGCAAGGCGACAGTGAGCCTGAAAAGGCATGCACACTGGGTAAAGTTTGTATTCAAACATACTTTGGTGAAGCAGAAGTCGGATATTGTTAATGGAAATACAATCCATGTCTGCTTTTACAGAATCTGTCATATACAAAGAGTTGAACAGCTCAAAGAATGGCTGAGGCACAATTCTCAGCCCCTCAGCCAGGTGCAGGCTTACATGCAGGATACAGTCCTGCACAGGGCGCAGTGGATGAGGGGAAATAACTCAAAAAATATACATGAGATCCTCCAAGAGTTCCCACATCTAACCACTCGGGGAACGATACGTGTCAAGTGGAATATAATTTCACATAATATTTTTCCAAAGCTGTCTGAAACCTGGCTGCCTTTGTATTCAGGGAAGATCCTGCATCTCGCAAGATTTTTGCACAGCAGGCACTGCAAATGTAAATATTAGCACAGGTCTTATTATATTTCGCTACTCAGTGACCAAATCACTGATATGCCAGTCAACATAACTGCTAAATACCTATAAAATTTTAGAGACTGTTACAATAAATGATCCCACCTGCTGTTTGCAACGTGGGCTGTCCAGGTTGGCCTTCATTGACCATTTGCCTGCAAGTTTGTGCATACTTGGAGGGAATTGTTATTGTGGGAATTGACATGCCATAGCTGAGTTTACTTGGCAGTGTAGCCAGTTGTTTATATTCCATTTGATATCTGTACTAACAAGACTTACAAGATGTCAAAATTAATAATAGGATTTTAGGCGATAGCTGGTCATAATTTGATACTGATGCAGTTGTTTTATCTGTGTAATGACTTCCTTCACATTCACATTGGTGAATGTGTCTCATGTTCAGTGTTTCAATTTTTGCCTTATTTGACAGTGGAAAAGGAAATGAGGAATGGTTCTCTAAACATGTCTAAACAGCAATACTTGCGTGCAAGTAGACACAAGACAACATGATCCCTTTTCTTCTGATGCCCATTGGCTCAGAATGAACAATATTAAGTGGGGAAATTAGCACGACGTCGCCAATTTCACCACGCCTTGGCGCGAACGAGCTGTCCACTCGTGATTGAGGGGCCAGCGGGACACGAGCCCGACACACAAAAAAAGATTTATTGTCGGCAAGGTTTCGGCAACGCTCGCGTAGGTTGCGGGTCGTGTCACCTCTCGGGCGTCACGTTTCCGCATCCGGCCCCACCGTGACGAATATGCTCACGTGGAAAATTCATCAAGTCCAACACATCATCTCTGGATATGGGCCATGATAATGGACACTTGCAATTTGTTTGTGTTTCACATAGTGTTCTTACAGAATGGCCAGCTTTACAGTATTTATTTTAATAAGCAGACTGTGGGTGGATATAGCATTGTGCCTCGGATGCACATGTTCAGAGAGGTCCTGCTGCGTAAGACACACAAGGACCCAGATTGACCTTTTTTCAGTGGTGCACTTTTGTTACATGGATGAAGGATTGTGTCTTTGATGCCGAATGTGTCAAAACAGCCCAGTCAGTCATCTACGTTCAGTTAGTTCAGTCTGTTGCCTTCAGGTTGTTATATAGTGATGACCACAAGCAAGCGTGTTCATGCATGCACGTTTTGTGTGTGCGTTTCAGTCGTGCTTTTTCATTCGCATGCAGGGATGATTCAAAACTGTTATGAATTTTTGAGGCTTCTTAGAAAATAAATGTTTTTCAAAAATTCTTAGACGTCTAAACTGTGGTAACTGTACGAGTGTTTATGCATACATGACCAAATCTCGGATGCATTTTGTAATACGCCTTGACAGTATATTCAGTGAATGTAATTCTTAATTAAACGTGTAGACTACTACAATAACCTTCGTTTAGACATTTCTAAAATTTAACCTAGGGATGAGGTCAAATGAACCTAGCATTCCAGTCAAAAGTGACCCAACATTTGGATAAAAGATTAAACTAATTTACATGGTCGACCTCACCCAGCATTGCAGTTCATATGAGCCAACATTTGGATTTTTCATTCAATATGTGTTGCAGAGTGAAATTAACCCAGCATGTAATTGGTTCAGATTGTGTTGTTTCCAACCCAACATTTTTAAGCCGATAATTTCCATAAATATGTCTGTTACTGTTAGAGATTGCCAGTTATGTTTCTGATGCGTTTTCTCGTCCTCCATGCATTGGTAAAAATGGCGGATGCAGCAGAGTTTCGTTCGTACGGTGGTGACATATTCCACCAAAAAGAGGTGGACAAGGTTGTGTGTACTCCTGCAGTATCTCTCCCCCAAGCTTAGTGGAGCACAACATTGCAACATTTGAGCTGGTCTTTGCAAGTGGACACAAAACAAATGAAAGAGCTCTAGTTCAAGGTTTTCTTGCTCAGATGCACCTGCCAAAGAGATATGATCAAGGTACAAATTCATCATGCCGATAACATGAATCTACAATACTCTTATGGTTGAAATGCAAAAAAAAAAAAAGTTCTACTGCACTCTACTTTGTAGTTTGGAGAGCTTTCGGACTCCCCATCTGAAGGAGGGGAGGAGGAGGAGGAGGAGGAGGACAAAGATGGAGGTTTCCGCTGAGTATAAAAGTGCCCCCTCTCGGGTGGTGCAGACATGTTAATCCTTAAGTAATGATTGACCTGGCAACCATATGACCATCAAACGTATTTTCACCAAAAAAAAAAAAAAAAAACTATAATCCCAGAATGGCAGGGATCAAATTAATAGAACAAAGAAAAACGTACAATCAGTAGCTACAAAGAATGTGCCATGGCAGATGTGCAAACTCATCATCTATCAAGTGTTCTGCCACAGCAAACTTAATATCAGTCTCGGGGGGGAAAAAAAAAACTAAACTAAAAGATCTCATTAAGCCTGTAACGGTGGTTTCCTCCAACTTCACCCCTCTCTGTTAAAAGTTACAGAGTTGCGTCTTCAACCTGACACAAACGGACGACATCAGGCAGCATTTAAGCGGGGGGAAAGTAGTCTGCCCTCGGCACTCGAGTTCAGGTACAAATGCCACAAAAAAATTCGAAATGCTGACCCCGAAGTGATACTACCGGCATTGGACGAGTCATTTTTTTTAACTTCCAGCTGACAAACTTCGGGACGCTGGGGTTTTTTTTCTTTTTTTTTCCGTTTTCTCCCCCTCTACTTCATTCGCGTAGGTCTCTTAAGGATACATCCGTAACAGAAGCCGCACAGGTCGAAGCGCCGCCGCTCGCGACATTCCTCCACTAACGGAAACCACATTCGGCACGTTCACCCGAGTCTCTCCTGTCAACGTGCGCGGACGCTCGGTACCGTGTTGAAATTATTTGCCTCCTGGTGAAAATGGAGTAGTAAAACTTTCCCCCCCCAAAATCTACCTCAACCCGTCACATATCCCCCCCCCATGATTTTTTTTTATTTAATTATTTCTTTCTTTTTTTTTTAAATATTTATATATATAAATAAATATATATATAAATATATTAGCGAGCCGACGCTGGAAGATTTAACGGTTAAGATCGCGGCGAATCTGCTTCCCGTCAAGCTTCGTGACTCACCTTTCCGTGGAGCTGGGGGACCTTTGTTACTCTCATCTGCCGCCGCGCGCAAGGTAAAACCTCAACCCCGGGTGGTCACTGCATTGTTGTCTTCCTCTACAACGTGACGCGCGGAGCTGCGTTCAGCGCTCCCAGACGGTGGCGGAACGTTGCTCAGCGGCCGCGGCTGCGGGCGCTGCGGGCAAACGGCTGGCGGCCGCTTTTACAACCTCCCTCGCCTCGGCGTCGGTAAGCGCCGCGGGTGAAGTTTTAAGCGCAGCGGCCGCTCCACTTGCTGATGTTTGCCGCTGCGAACGGTCAGGTGGAACGAGATGGAAATGCGTGACTTGAACGCACCCTCGTTTCGGATGCTACAATAAATGGCAACGTTATCTGCCCCTCACAATAACTCATCCAGTGAAGGCCACCCGACGCGGTGCTCGCACTGCGTGAAAGTGACACGGTTATACCGTTAGAATTTTCCACGCGAGCATATTCGTCACGGTGGGGCCGGATGCGGAAACGTGACGCCCGAAAGGTGACACGACCCGCAACCCACGCGAGCGTTGCCGAAACCTTGCCGACAATAAATCTTTTTTTGTGTGCGTCGGGCTCGTGTCCCGCTGGCCCCTCGATCACGAGTGGACAGCTCGTTCGCGCCAAGGCGTGGTGAAATTGGCAACGTCGTGCTAATTTCCCCACTTAATATTGTTCATTCTGATGGCCCGTTAAATTGTGGGCCAGAAGTCCCCCCCCCACCCCCCCTTGCTTTCTGTCATCCTTGCCTGTGCGTGCCCAGTCACATCCGGCATCTGGACGAGTTCTCGTCACCATATTTAATTTCTCCTTTTTTTTTCTTCCTTCCCCCAACTATTGCGCTATTGTGACTCGTCAGATCGGGGAACATCCACGAGCTATTAATAGCATTAATAGCGGCTGTTCCCTGATTTAATGAGCCACACCCAAGGCTCGACCCCGCGCCTGCTCAGCTACCAACATGGCCGACAAGCATCGAGGCGGCTGAGGCCTCGTCGATATCTGTGTTAATAGCTGTGGCTTCCTGCTTTGACTAATGTCTGCAGTGGAAAGACCTCCATCAATTGAGCGCGGTCATATGTACCGTGTCGGCTTGTGAAGACCAAGTGCATTCTTGTTTTTATCCAGCAGGGAGCAGCAATGCATCTTTTCTCATCCTTTTTAGTTTTTTTTTTTTACGGTGGGTGACAACCAGCGTTGAGATGCATTACCGCCACCTTCTGTATTGGAGTGTGAACCAGAATCAATACTGGCAGCCTTTCGACGAAATATGAATAGAAATAATGTTAATAACCCTTGAGATATAAATGAATATTCTTACCAACCTACAACCTGCCCCCAGTGTGCTTATTTCTCTCTTCTCTCGCTCATTACAGGATTTCCGGCAGTGGAGAATAACATGTTCTGCTGACTCCTCTGAACATGTGTCGCACAGCCCTGATGGATGTTTTTTGTTTTATCAAATACAATGTCTTGTCAAATATGGTGTGGGCTACCCTCATCCTTGTGTTTTCATCTTTTTTACTCCCTTAACTATCTCAAGGAAATTGAATCGAAGCAACTGGACTGGACAGTTGCTTCGATTCAATTTCCTTGAGATAACCATGACCTAGGCAAGTGAGAATATTCAGACTCCCTTAACTAGTTCTCACTTTACCCACTTCTTGTATTGCATATCAATGTCTTCCTGTCCCTTCCCTATCCAAAGTATGTTGCCATTCTTTTACTATTTTCCTTTCGATAATCCCTTTTGCCTCACATTTGCTTAATGATATATCCATGAAGCAATGCATCTGGAATGCTGGCGTGCTGGAAAGGCAATGACTCGCCACCACCACAATCATCATCACTGACATCATCGTATTCCTGAGACAGATGGATCTTTTGCTTGTTTTATCATGGTTCTTTCTAAATTTGTAAATAATGACGCTAGAGGGGGGAGAGGCATACTGTAACAGCAATCATTCAAATATAACCAAAACCTTTAGATATTTTAAAACACTAAAAGGCTGAGTGGTGTCTTTTGTCAGCAGATATTGCTTATTTTTCAAGCCATTTCATCACAGAGGCCAACAATGTCTCATTTATTTCAATGGGAATTTCAAATGCAAGCACAACTGGCTATATAAAGCTGCCCCCAGTCATAGTGTTTATTATTCTATGATCTATCTAGACTAATGGTTACCTTTCCTGCATTTGAAGAGAGATAAAGCACATTTCTACAGAGCTTTCTGGTGACAGCTTAATTATCTGCAATCATATGAACTCAGCCCAGAAATCCTACTGTACAGCAGAAAGAAAAAAAAAACAGTAACCAAACACATACAGAAAAAAAAAATCATTTTAGTTGTTTTTGTTTGTCAGTCCTGCTTGTCCGCGCACAGCCTGTGAGTGGACTGTGTTACATGTATCCACATCTTTTGTTTCCCTCCAAGAGTTTCAAGGTTGCCGCTGCTGATAGTGATTGATTAAGAAGTCTGAGCCCCTCAGAGGTGCACAGGATCCAGTGGTTCGTGTCCTGCTCAGCTTTGTGGGAGTCCAGGAAGGTTTGAGCTGTCACCTCGTACTCTTTGCCATATGTTGTCCTGCAGAATGACAACTGTTAGTTATAGTACAACAGCGGGTGTGCGTGCATTGTAACGCAACTTGAGGCTGCCATGTTGGGGGCCCCTATCTGACAACAGCTGTGGAAAACTGATCGCAGAAGGTAGTTCCAGAGCATATCAACAGACGTTAAGTTGTTTGACTTATATCTACAACATTTTAACAGGACACATTTATCAATATACAGCAGATTGTTAGTTTAGGTTGGGAGAGATGATCCTTGTGAAGCGTTAACTCTCAGCTGCCTTGGTAACAAGGCGCACTGTTATGTTTCACTCCCTGTAACCTGCTGTTAATTTGGAAACAAATGCTTTGAGGCTGTTCCCCCTTACTTCATGCAAGTTGGCCTGTATATATATGCTAACTTTCCTTCTTGGCTATCTGTATATACATAAACAGTGTGCTTGTATACACTAAGTATATACATACAGCCTATTATTTGTGTGAAGCCTGTAGTGTACTGGAACTCTGTGTTGACATCAGACATGTTTACAAGACAGCAGCAAAAACAACATGCCTTTCTGGGAAGTTATTTTTAAAAGGAAAATGTCAAATACCAAAGGACTTGATCGCCCATAACAGCAAGAGCCTGGTTTGTCTTGCAGTGTACGATCAGCACTTTCACGTTTGCCTGTAAAAAAAAAAAAAAAAAAAAAGTCAATTTATGCTTCTTCGCAATGCTGTGGAGCACAGCTAAAGTAAAAAACTTGGTCTAAGGTATTCTGTAAAGCTATGAATATTATATGCTTGACTGGCAAGAAATGCCTCTGTCGCAACAGGTGGAGCAGTCAACTTTGAAGGAAGAGTGTCGACTTACAGGTATAGGCTGGCCCTCATATTCGAGCCTCTCCTGGGGATCAAAGTACACGATCTTCCACCATGAATTATAGGAATCATTGTCATCCAAATTGACCTCCTGGAGAAGAGACTTCCTCGCATACTTTAAAGTAGAGCCACACACGAAGTATGGATGCAAGTTAACTCAGTTTAGTTAAACATGTCGTCATGCACGCTGTAGTTCTCCTTGATTATCTTTATAAAAGGATTTGTTTTACCTTTTCAAAATTCTTGAGGTCACTCGTCAAGTACAGCTGAGGGAAGACAGCAGGAGAGGATGAAAGCGGGCCGGGTCGATGGACACATTGCAAGCAAAGCACATTTACTGTTCAAAAATCGCAGTGCAACTGCCTTGCGCCTTGTTGTGTTTAACTGAATGCACTATTGTAATGAAAAATGAGAACCCATCTGCTCAATAAACTGAAAAGTTAAAACATTCTTTGTAGTGGTACTGTGCTAAACTGTATTGTTTAAATAACGATACTGTACCATTTAAATAAAATTGAAATGGCGCACAGTGGTACTGGCAAATTACTGGTTGATGTTGAGAGTTTTGCAGGGTGTCTACAGCCATGCAACGAGACGCACGTTAGCAAAGCAGCGGCACGTCCGTGTCTGATCACGATGCTTTTGACGCGCACCGCCGAGCGGAGGTGCAGGAGGCAAACAGACTGGAGGTGTAAATGCATGCTCCGGGGGGGGGGGGGGCGGGGGTTGCCCAAAA
>CAAKHG010027648.1:0-10461 GCA_901007715.1 Dactylopterus volitans | reverse complement strand
TAACCTCGTTTTAACACAGATGTGTCTTTTGCCCTCGACCCTGCCCCACCCCCCCCCCTCTCTCACACACACACACACACACACACACACACACACACACACACACACACACACACACACACACACACACACACACACACACACACACACACACAGCCCTCCCCTGGTAGAATGTTCATTATTTATATGAATTAAAAGGTCTTGTAAAAAGTATGTTTTATTCAGTAGATTGAAAATAGTATTGGAATTGTGTAAAAGCAAAAGAGAAGACAAAAATGTTGGCTTATGGTTTTGAAATAAAGTCTAGGTTGAAGCCCTCCTAGGCAAAGGTCAGCCATAGTAGCACGCGATGAGTAGAGCTGCAATGCCACTCTGGCAGCAGATGCCTGGATAAGTCCAACTGACCGGACATGTCCATCATGACAAGTCACCCCCTAATAAGCCATGTTGAATTTGCAGCGTTTACAGAGAGCCAAAAAGCTGTTTGGTTCTCATCCCACATTGCTATGGAGTGTTAGTTCACCATTTCTCTTTATATTGAAAATTGTAGTCCTTTTGTTCGAAATTTGTCTGCTCCAGACTCAGAGTGGCTTGAAGTGCTTGGCTATGGAAATGGGAAGAGAAGGGGAGGACCAGCTGTGTTATGCTGTTGGCTGCTGGTGGTTCGCATTTTGTCGTATTCTTCACTGCTACAGAGCAGCTGATCACCATTCACGTGGAATGCATTCATATTCAATATGATGCGTGTGAGTGTTTCACCAAATTCACTGAAGTCACCCGAGTCCCCAATGGCGTGCTCCAAATTTGTAGTCATTCAGAAAAATTGTTCTCCAGATATGCAAGAGTTTACCACAACCTGTGTGTTTGTGGTTTTTGTCTCCTGCAGACGTCCAGCAGCTGCTGGTGAGTAAAGAAGAGGTTCCTCCTGGGCAGCAGGAGTGGAGCTCCAGTGTGGACCAGGAGAACCCAGAACCCCTACACATTAAAGAAGAACTGGAGGAACTCTTGAGCAGTCAGGAAGGAGAGCAGCTGGAGGAAGCTCCCATCACCAAGTTCCCACTCATTTCTGTTGTTGTAAAGAGTGAAGATGACGAAGAGAAACCTCAGAGTCAAACTGAGGAGAACAGAGAGGAGGAACCTCTAAGCAGCAACTCGACTCAACACACGAAAACAGCTGATGGAGACGACTGCGGAGGATCAGAAGCAGCCAGCAACATGGATCCAGATACACTTTTACTACCTGATAACGACAAGAACATGTCAGACTCTTCAGAAACTGATGACTGTGATGATGACTGGATCAAACCCAGTATCACTCGGTCAGGTTTAAACTCTGTGAAGAACTCACAAGTCTTTCAATGTGGGAAGAGATATAATACTCGAAAAAAATCAACTGCCTGCTGTGATAAGTTGTCAGAGTCTCCTGATCCAGAGATTCAAGACAGTGATCACTATTCAGAAGCTTTGATCAGTAATGAAGACTCTAAAGGTGATAAAACACGTCATGCTGGCAAGAAACAGTTCAGCTGCTCTGAGTGTCACAAAAGATTTGATTTCAACACAGATTTGAAGAGACACATGAGAACACACACCGGAGAGAGACCTTATTCCTGCTCAGTTTGTAGCAAAAGATTCACTCGGCAAAGGAACCTGGTCGAACACAAGAGAACACACACTGGAGAGAGACCTTTTTCCTGCTCAGTTTGTAGCAATAACTTTAGTCGGCAAAGCCACTTGGTTGAGCACATGAGAACACACACTGGCGAGAAACCTTATTCCTGCTCGATTTGCAGCAAAAGTTTTCCTCTGCAAACCAGCTTGGTTTATCACATGAGAACACACACAGGAGAGAGACCTTATCCCTGCTCAGTTTGTAAAAAAACCTTCACCCGGCAAAGTGACATGGTGAAGCATGTGAGGACACACACTGGAGAGAAACCTTATCCCTGTTCAGTTTGTAGCAAGAAATTTGCCCAGCAAACCAACTTGGTTCAGCACATGAGAACACACACAGGAGAGAAACCTTACTCCTGCACAGTTTGTCAAAAATGCTTCAGCCAGCGCAGCAGCTTTGTTTATCACATGAGAATACACGCAGGAGAGAAACCTTATTCCTGTACAGTTTGTGGTAAAAGTTTTACCATGCAAACCCACTTGGTCTATCACATGCGAACGCACAGTGGGGAGAAACCTTATTCCTGCTCGGTTTGTAGCAAAGGTTTCACTCAGCAAAGCCACTTGGTTTATCACATGAGAACACACACTCGAGAGAAACCTTACTCCTGCTCAGTTTGTAACAAAAGTTTCATTTGGCGTTCCCAGTTTAAAAAACACAAGTGTGGTAAATAGGCATGCTTGTTTTCCTACAGCGGTGGCATTAGTTTTTGGTATTTACTTTTGAATTCACAAAAGAAGAGGTCCATTTCATGATTAAAATGCATTGAATGTTGTGGGCTACATCGCATTGTTTTAAGCAATGCTGAAAAATTACAAATTCATGCTGCAATTAAAGCAGAAAGTTCCAAAACCATGAACGTCACTCTCAAACAAATTATTGAATGGTGTTAAACTGTGCAATGTCCCACTTATTGCCGTATGTATTCTTTATATCTCACTTTGCTTACATTTTTTTTCAGAATTCTTCGTACGTCTCTTCATGCTATATTGATTTAATTTACTACCATTGCATGGACGCTACTATTCCTGCTGTGCTCTGGGAACTGCCCAGTTGTGAGACTATTCAAGGAGACGTGTATTGAGTCAAGGCAGGTTACCATAAAGGCAGCATAAATCTAGCTGGTGTGGGGGTGGCATTTAGAGAGAGGGACAGTGTGTCTGAGGAGCACCTGTAGCAGAAGAGCTTCAGCACCTCACTTCATTAAATTTTGTTAAACTTCCTCTCTGTCCAGTTTGAGCGCCTGCTGCGTCTGGAGCAGTCGCGTATTCTCCCATTTGACAGCTCCGATGCCACATTCCTTCATTATTTACCACCCGTGCATAACAAATGTGTTTACAGAAATAGTGTTTGCAGTACTTTATTAATCCCCAGGGAGTAAGTACTCTCGTTACAGATGCTCCATGCAGGATTATAAGCGTGAAGGTTAGTAAGGGCGATCGTCAAAATGGGAAGTAGGACTACACTATTTGAGTATGTAAAGTATAAAATTTCATCAATGCAGATTAATAGCTTTGATGGAGCATGTTGAAATAGTCCTCTTAATATGTGCAGCTGCGGTTTGCAGCAGATATATACAATCTTCATAGTATGCATTGTCTGCATATTCTGATTCGTCCAGAACTCACTGGCCTCAACCCACTGCCATGCGCTGCTCTTAGAGCCGGTCTGAAACCAGTGATGGTCCCGACCCCACTCACTCCAGAGTGTGGCTGTGCACCATATTTAAAGGAGTCCGCAAAACTTTGTTTTTTTAGTAGTTGGTAAAAAATAAAGTCGTTAGCGATGACGGAGCGATAAGTCCAAACATTGCTGAACATCTCTCTCGCTCTCAACACAAATCTCAAATAGCCACATGACAAAGACTTTTAAATGCTACTTTTGATTTATTCATACCTGCTTCATATCAATTTCATCACAGCAAAAAAAAATACATTCACATTTAAAAGGCACCTGAACCACATCAGTGCAAATACAAGGAAGGCATTTCAAAAGTTATGTGAAATTTCCCTTGAGGATTCCCAACATTTCAAAAAAAAATAATCAACAAACTATCTCTTTACAAGCTATGATTTATATCCAATGTAAAATATTCTCATAAAATATCGATTTCAGATGATATAAAGCTGCGTCTTTTCTTCACACTGAGGCCCAAAACGTAGGGCAACACATTGGACAGGGCACTTTCATTTTAGTGGCTGCATGTTATATTTCAGCAGAATTAAAATTTTCAGCCTCAGTTAAAAGATATTTAAAAAAAATAGAGATGCGCCGCACATCAGCTCACATTTTGCAACCAGCGTAATTCCGCTCATGTCTGTAAAGCGTCTGGCAAACAGCTCTTAGTTTAGCTTAGCATGGAGGCTGGAATTAGTGACAAGCAGCTAGCCTGGCTCCTCCTGAAGGTTAAAAAAAAGGTGCTAAACTCAGCTGAACCAGCTTCCTGAGAAGAGACGAGATCAGCAACAGTGTCGGAAAACCTTTCAATGTCTAATGTTGAGGGACAAAACGGAATCTCCACACCCCACAAACACTGGCCGCTTTGGCATTCTGGGACCTGAATCTTCAAAAAAAAAAAAACAGGTTTATATGTTGAACCATGACTGTAAACTCTTGAAAGTGAGATTTTTCTTTTTCCCACAACACAAATTCCACCTTAACAGGAAACTTGCAAGTCTCAAAAACATCTGATCTGTTTGATTTAAGTGTCCTGGTGAGACATGAGCCAGCATGCACAACACCAGGACCCTGAAATTGAAACCCCTACTGTGAAAGCGATCAGACCCTAATACCTTCATGTTCCGCTGTGACTTTATTGTATGTGCAAGGTCAGTGTCGAGGCCGCCGCCACGCCGCCGCCTCCCTCGTCTTACTTGATGCCGCGACAGCCGTCACCCGCACATGACTGGAGCTTGATGAGCCGCTGGTTCATCGCCTGCAGGATGGCTGGATCCACCTTCTTCACAATGTTCTCCAGCTGGTGGGGGTCTGACGTCAGGTTGTACACTTCCACAAACGACTGAGGACACAGCAGGAGGGGGGGATGCTGAGCTTCGCGAAAATGATTCAGACTCGTTCATCGCTAACAAGAAATGCTGTCAGAGCGTTTTTATGCAATTGGAATCTACGCGTCGAGTCGAGGAATTTTCAAAGTTGGAAATATTTCATGGGAATTCACAGGAATTTATGGGAATTAACAGAAATTTACAAAATTGAAGGTCGGCCCTCAATGGGGAACTTAAATATAGTTGGGGTAAATATATTGTAGCATAATCTTGGCAAAAACAACCAGATGTAATGCAAGTACACCCCTCTATCACATGCACACAGCACTGCTTACTGCAGGGCTGTTGAGGCCACGCCCCCTGCGTGCACTGTGCACGCCTCCATCACATGCACAGATGATTGCTTAAACCCTGGAGACCACACTTTTGAGCCCAAAGCACAAGACTAGTGAAGCCACACAGTTGAGCCTGCCCATTATAGAAAGTCAAGGAAGTTTTTTATAACATTATGGGGTAAATATACTTGATCTTTTCGCAACCTTGTTCCTGTCATTTAGTGTATTTCAATCTGTCCTTCCATATTTGGCAGAACAAATATATCAACACTTTAATGGGCCATCTCTGCGTAAATGGGGCGTGAAACAGAAACAGTGGACAGCGGTTGCCCAGCGGCGGCGTCATGCTGTACCTCGCTGTCTGCAAACTCGCAGTACTGCAGGTTTTGCTGAGCGTCGAGGGTCCTGACACAGGCGTAGGTGTTGTTGTAGGCGTCCTCACACACGCAGTCGGGGAAGCAGTGCTGGTGAGAAATTAAGTGTGGGGTCAGAGCTGCAGCCAGATTGGCCGCCATCAGGGAGCGCGTGTTTGAGCGCTCGACTCTACTCAGAAAAGAACTTTTGTCGTGTTTAACATGCAGCATGCCGACTCTGCACGCATGTGTGATGAGGAAGAAAATGCATTTAGGGTTTTTAAGTAGCTGGGATACACTGGAAGGTTTCTTTATAAGAAAACGCCTCAGGGCCCCTTTCACTCTGATCAGTTGAGTTCAGAAAAATGATGTAAAATGCAGGAAAATTTCACCCAAAAATTCGGATATTATGTCTGGATTTTGATGTTTTGAAATAGCTGCCATGTGACTATTATTAGACATGCTGTTAAATCAATACCTGACTATTCTGATAATCAATTCATCCGCCTCAGTGATGCTTTAAGACTGTAGCCAATTCTGGTTTCTTCACATTTCAGTGAGAATAAACTGTATCTTTGGCGTCACCTTTGGGCGAGTGTTAGGCAACACTAACTGACCTTTTTCATCATGCTCCGAAAATTTATAGCCCAAATAACTGGTCGAATCAAAAATACTCGTTATTGGCAGCCATCAATGAGACCTGTGAATCTACTCACAGACAGTCCGGGGCCCAGTTTGGGGCAGGCGGGGTCTGATGTCGGCTGTCCCTCTCCGGTGTACTCAACGAGGAAAAAGGGGCGTGCAGAGCCATTGCGCAGTGACGGCGCCTGTTAGCAAGAGATTTTCAAACGCTGGTCAAGACTGTGGGAAAAGCAGCATCTGGGAAAGCTTTGGGAAGATTGGAGGAACAGCCGACCATCTGCGAGAGGAACGACTGCCCATCCACATTGACAGAAGACAGATTGATGCCAGATATGTCCAGGATGGTGGGGGCCAGGTCGATGTTCAACACCGGGGCCTGTGGAGCCACACAACATGTACGACATTATGAGAAATGACCGGAAAAAAACAAGGATTACAGGAAAGTTTGTGTTTGCGCGCGCGCGCAGCAGGAGTTCAGCTTTTGACCTGCAGCGTCTGGTTCGGTTTGATGCCCGGACCGCGGACCATGAGGGGGACCCGGATGTCAAACTCGTAAAGCTGCCTCTTATCAATGGGCAGAGAGAACTGACCTGCAGGAGTCAACACAGCCGGGTGGGTGAGGGTAGGGCGGCTAAATCGACAACTGCCCCGCGCGCCACATTCTATAACGTTTTTCATATACATCTTTCATGACCGACGTCAACAACATCAACGTCATCTGGGTGGGAGGTGGAGTGGGCTCAGACCTGTGTGGTAGCCGTTGTCTGAGGTGTAGAAAATGTAGGTGCTGTCCAGCTCCTTTATGCTGTCAAGCTTCTTCACCAGCTTCTCCACCATGTCGTCCACAGACAGGAGGCTCTGCCACCTGCGGCAGAGACATTGTCCAGCTCACGCATTTTTGACAGCAGTGGCGCGTTTTGTTTTTTTGTTTTTTTTTTAGCTGCATGGCACCAGCATGGGCAAGGCCACCTCGCCGCACGGGTCCAGACTGAAAAAACTTCAACTATCATTGCATTGATTGCCTTGAAATATTGAGGAGGCATTCGTGTTTCCTCTCAGGATAAATGTAAACTCCTCTGATGGTCTTCAGAATGTAATTAAGGCCGAAATGTCAGGCTTGAGTAATACTCGGATATCCAAGTACATGCAGACCTAATGCCACTCCTGAGTGGTAAATCGCAAATGTGGCAGTAGTAGACAGCATGTAGTACACGAAATATGAGCACGTGGTAGCATCCATTCCTCAAAGTATGAGTATGCATGCAGTACATGAAGTATGAGTATGTAGGAAAGCAACATAAGAGGTACAACGTAGCAGCAAACCCATGTCTAGCAGCTGTACCTCTTCCTGTAGGCGTTATCCAGAAAGGCGAGCGAGCTGTTTGGCATGGGGTTGATGGGCTGACGCAGCAGCCAGTGTTTGTCCTGGAACACACACACGCACGTGCACACGCACGCACACGCACGCACGCACGGACACATGAGCAGGCACAGTTGACAGTCATCAAAAAAAATATCAGATTATTTTTTTTCTCTAAAGCAGGCGGGTAATCTGTACTCTCCTCTCGCTCCTTCACCATATCAGCAATGACCTTTTCCTTCACTGGACTGTCGAGTCAGGAGGCTCATGGACGATGTTCTCTCATCTGACGTTCTTCTGTATGAAACGCTGAATAATGACTTATCACTACAGAAGAAGAGGCGCTACCATGCTAGCTAGCCTGGCTACCAAGCATGCCGTTAGTGCATCCTTGAACTGTTGGCTGCCACGGCTAATTTGGGCCACGAGCCCTGTTTCTGTAAATGTCGATTTCGGTGTATGCGAGCAATTCTCAACCGCAGCCCATTGGAGAGATGTTTTAAACCTAAAAAGCATCAGTTATCTTCTCCTCTGTTTATTTTCATCTTCAGGAAGTCAGTTTAACTTGCTTTCCCATCACTTTCAGCCAAATTCGAATCATTTTAAAACTAACCGCTCAGTCCCGCATCACTGGAAATCCCGCAATGCCTCGTGAAGTGGACGGCTCGAAGGCCATGGATGATGAACATGGGTGTCTTCAGTGGATGTTCACTGTTAGACAAAGTGTGAGATGCCTGTGTGGATTCTCATTCGTCCAGGTGATGAGGGCAACTGGGTGTCTTTTAGGTTGTCTGAAGATGTTCCGCCTCTCGTTGAAGGAGCTTCCTCAACGAGCTCTCCAGCATCAGCTGTTATGTCCAACCTATACACGCAGGAAGTAGAAAACCAACCCTCTCTCAGGAAATGACACTGAGCCACCGTTCCAGACACGCAGATGACGCCAAGGTTAAAATCACAATCCAAGAAGTTGGACGGCAACATCAAGTTCTCAAGGGAGGATGTCAATAAAAAAAAAAAAATCAAAAACAAGAATCTGCGTCAACCGAACGACCACGCCGAACAGAAAAAAATGGACCAAGACGTCACTTATTAAATACATACGATGACGTCTTGAGATCCTCCCCAGAGTGCTCAACACCCATCTTCCCTTGAATCACATGATGACCCAGGCGGGTCAGCGCCGCTTAGGTAACCTAACGACTCTAAACGACTCCATAAGAGCTCAAGAAACCTGGACTCTGCCAGCAGTTTGGAGCTGCTGAGGCCCCCTTGGATGAGAGCTGAAAGGTCTTCAACAACCTAAAAGAAGCCCAGTTGCCTCTGGAACGTTCGAGATGGTTTCTGTAAACGTAGCTTTCATCTTCAGGAGACTGCTGGGTTTCCTCGTCTCCTGATATGCAGCTGCAAAGCCCGGACTCGCCACCCATGACAGAGTCCCCTTACTGAGTATCGTTTGGCGTGAGGACCCACCTTCCCTGGTTTGTCAAAGCTCCCGTCTCGGGGGGCTTTCACCTCAACAAACTCCTTCTGGTATTGCGGCGCTGCCGTCCAGGGAGAATGAGGAGCAGGTGGGGACAGCATCAGGAAGAACGGGTACAGGGGGCTCTTGTTGTCCAGGAAGACCAGAGACCTGTTTGTCTGGGCGGGAGAAAGAGAGGGAAACTCTTCAGCTAACTGTGTCTCCGTTGGATTGAACCAAAATCAGGGCCGGGAGACGCTGTCATCAGGAAATAAACGGGAGTCCCCGGGTGATCCCGGAGGAAGATCTGAATCTTTGAATTTGAGATTTTGTATTTCATCGCCAACCATTCAAAAACACGAGCGTGTGGATTTGTCAGTTGGATTCAAAATATTCCTCTTTGATGTTCTCGGGTCTGGAAGCGCAGGTTCTTTCAGCTTGGGCGTTTAGTCTCCGCCTCTGAGTCGCCGGGGGCGGGGCCTGTTGCTGCTCAACACCCATAACCGCAACACACAGACGTGTATGTAAACGATACAGTGTGACGGCTCCTTGAGAGCCACATAATTCCCATCTCCCCCTGGTGGGCTGGCTGCAGTGTGTCATAAATCCGGCCTCCTCCATCTTAGTGGGCGGGACTTGGGCAAAACTGAAGTATCACAGTTCTCTTTGTAAATCCCCCCCGCCTCCTCCCCTCAAAATGGGGTTTCTGTCATGTCAGGTAGTTTTTAATCAAGCTTGTGTTATGTTTTTTTCGTTTTTCTTTCTGATAAATTTGGTTTAATTTAATAAATCAATCGTTGGCTGCATCACGGCCTCGTGACCGGCGGCAGCTCTGAGTGAAATACTGCCTGCCGGCGCTTCCACTGCAAGATTTGAGTTTTTGGCTGTCGGAAGCGATGCATTCTGGTAGATGTAGTCACCAGCTGCACGGCTCAGCAGCGGCACCGGGGCAGAAGAAATGCATTTTTAAATCATCGACATATCATTGTCGGAGTTCAAGCTAATTCCTAAGCAGCCAGCAGGGCAGGGAATCAGGGAAGGTTCAACGCTCATCAGCTGTCAGCTCATCTTTCATGAGAGCTCTCCAAAATGTAAACGCCAACACCCAGTGAACATCCCGCGTTCGCTGCACGAGCGGCAACCGTCTCACCCGGTGGGTGGCGGATGATTAACTTCTCGCACTGCTGGCGGCCAGACACGGAAGATTTTTACGAGGCGCTTTATCCTCGCGCGGCATCAGCTGACGGGCACCAGTTTGGAGGCGCGCAGCCTCGCCAATAAAACCCCCGCAGAAACGCTCACGCGCCTGTGTGAAATCCTGCCGGTCAGGAGGAAAGCACTCACGATGAGGTCAGTCAGGTAGTCGTCTTCATAGCTGCCTCCGTGCTTTTCCTCTTTGCCGTTGACCGACAGCGAGTAGTTGTAGTACTGGGAGTTTCCCACCTGCGGCAAAAATGGCAAACGCGGTTACGGAAGTACCCCATAAACACGAGTCTGAGTTTCCAAGTGGGTGTTTTATCTGCATTGTTGAAGTGTCACATTAGAGAAGATTGGTGGCAAATAACTTTATACTTTAACATGGAAAATTCACATTTGACCTTTTGCGCCAGTTTGAAAGTTAGCTTGAAATTT
>CAAKHG010027643.1:0-10802 GCA_901007715.1 Dactylopterus volitans | reverse complement strand
ATTATTGCTCTTGTCTCCTGCAGACAGAAGATCGGAGTTTTTTTTTTTTTTTTTTTTGCTTTGTTTTTTTTTGTTTGCGTGTTTGAGTGTTTTACATTGTTTTTTTTATGCGGCTTGGCATTATAAGTCTGAGCACGCTGAGACATTTGTTTTATGATGAAAGAGTGTTAAGCAGACTTGGGGTATTATTGGGTTTCAACATGACATCATATGTTTCCCACGTTTTGCCATTAACAGTACACCACTTTACTATCCTGCAGTGTGAATATCAGCTCATTAAAAAAAAAAGCAACTTCCGCATGAGCACACAAAACCTGACACTTTGATTTCGCTTTTATTTATTTAATTTTTTTTGTAAGTTTATTTGGCCACATATTCTTAGTGCTGCTGTTATACATCATTCTTGTTGAAATGAACTGTCCTTCGTTTAAATCTATTGCTGCACAGGAAGGTCACAGTGTGCAAAACAAACAATAGGGAGGACAAAGAAAAGACAGTCTTCCGTTATGCCCCCACCCTCTCCCCCATTTGCTTTCTCTTTCTCTTCATCCCCAGCTACCTTTATTTGGTGCCCTATTAACAACTGTTACTGCGGCTTTAATTACGCCCCTGTGATCTCCAAGAGTGGCGGGCACGTGTCATCTCCTTCCCAGGGGAGCCTGGGTAATTACCAGCATCCATCCAAGGGCCGTTGCTCCTGTTCCTCGGTCGCCGTGGCGATAATCACACTGCCGTCGCTAACATCTGTTCCTTCAGCGAGAAGTCCAAGTGGCCTAAGCCTGTCACACCATGCCTTCCTGTGTCAGGACTGACCTCTGACCCCACCCATTGCTCCAGTGGGCTAATTTGTTTACTCTGGGAGACAGAAAGGGACAGACTGAAATCCCACCAGACTGCAAAGGCTTCAAGGTTGGAATATGGATATTCTGCAGCATCTTTTACTGCACTTTTACTCAAGGTTACTTCCGTCACTTTTGGACTGTTCCGGCTGTGGTATACACAATATGTTTTTCCTGGAGATCACTGCAAGAGTGTTTTTTTTCTTTTATGTTCATTGTTTTTGCTATTTATTCCGAGTGAACTTCAAGGCAAATCTGCAAATCATATACAATATGTCATTATGCATAAATGCTATCAAGTCAGAGTCGCAGTTTTATGATCACCATTTGCAGGATCAGATAGTTTTTATACATTTGAAAATAAACTTGGACATAATAATAGCTTGGGGCACTATCTGTTTTATATCAAATTGTTGAGTCTTCTTGTGAGCAGACTTTGGCATGCCAACTTTTCTAAAATGCACTCCATGTTTGATAAAATCAGACATTTGATAAGCACAATGATGTTTTTTTTTACTGTTTTGATCTTGGCACAGTATATCATAGTTTTGTTGTAGAATTTTTGAGCAAGAGTTGTCAGTTTGAAAATCAAAAGTACAATCTGTACTCTGGGTTCTTGTCACTTTTTCCCTCCTTTTTTCTGTTGTCTACACACAGTCATGAAAATACAAACCATCCAACACCTGGCAGTATTCTAAGACAGTAAAAAAGTCCTAGATAAATTTCAAGTTATATTAAAATTCAAGCCTCTGCACTCACTCTGAAATTTTTGTTATAGTTTATAGATTGTCTGATCCAGGCCTTTGATTAAGCCGTCGATATACTTACAGCAAATCTGTCTGATGGGAATCTTTGCACAAACTGGGACTGAGATTTTTCAACATATTACCATCTTGTCAAGTTCCATCTACATCTATTCCAAAGTTTTCTTCTTATGTGAAGCATTCTGCCATTCCTGGCCAAGTTTTCATGGGAATAGAGAGGTGCAGTAATGGAGCAGGAATCAGAATTAGGAAGCAATCAGCATACAAATCCTCAGAGAGTTTAAAGCCTCCTTCCTCTTTCTCAATGATGAGACCCAGCAGCAAGTTTTTTACCCCCCAGTCACAAACTTTTCCCATAAAAAGAGCACTTAGCTGTCCCTCACCACACTAAGACACCAGAAAGAGGGAGTGTGGATATGGTAGATGAAGGAATAGGTAGCTACTCTAAATAAAGATATGTTGCGTATTTGCAGCAGATGAGGTGGCGGAATATAAAGAAGCATTGCGGCTTAAATAATGAAAAGCTTTCTGATCAAAGGGACAGGGAAAGTGATGTATTTAAGCAGGTCAGAATCTTTAAAGGCTGTTTTATTTATGCGCTTTTTAAAAGAAAGTCACAGTCAATATTTGGCAGCTGTGACATTAACGAGCAACATATTATAAGGGAGGGGGGATTCATAAATATGCATAAAGATATTAGTGGGGTGTTAACAGTAAGCACCTGTCTACTTAACCATGACAGGAACTCTGTGAGTGACTTTACAGAGACCCCCCCTCCCTCCCAGAGCCACATGTGTCCTTCTTTACTTAACGTTGCTTCTCGCCGCCTGTGACAGAGCCGCTGACAACCAACACTTGGAAAAAAAAAGAACATGTTTTAAGAGATGTCAGCTAGCGATGGAGAGAGCTCAAGGTTAGAGTTGCTCGTGCACTCGTTGGCTGGCGCATCTGCAAGCCTGCCTGCCTGCTTTTCCTCCGCAGCCTATGAATATTGGCTATCCACATTGTGAAATTAATAATGCATTTTTATATTTTTCCCCCCTTCTCCAGCTCAAGATGTGGGGAGAATAGCAGAGCATCTGTCAAGTCCGCTTCCAAATCCGAACTGTTGAAAGTCAAAGGGTTACGCTTTTTTTTTTTTTTTCTTTTGTCAAAGAGAAGTGAGAAGCTGTCAGGAGTATTAACTTTAAGTGCTTCTTTACAGTTTACAGTCTTATTGGAGAAGGTTCATAATATTTCTTGGTTTCCTCTGATATGAAATTTACAGGGTTAATAAATACAATTTGTCCCAGATATATCAAATGGGGGTCATTTCTGGGGAACATTTCTGGATTTATACACAATTATTAATTTCAGCATCATTTTTAATTGGCCAAATCTTAACCTATACATACATTATCAAAAGTCACCTCTCTGTATGTTTATCTACGCTGGCCATAAGCTACACCTAGCAGTGAATGTAGTTCACTGTTCAAGCAGTGATGATTTTTTTTTGCAAATTGCATTTGTATTTACCACAGTGTGTTATGAGCAAACAAACGCCGCGCATGCCATGAAAACAGTATGACATGAATGAATTTTAGTCATTTTCCTGATTCAAAGTGACTTTCGACATGTCATTAGCATAATGTTAGTTTGTTTTGCTTTGCTATCATTAGCAAGCAAGTTGTTTTTTCTTTAATAAATGAATAAATAAAGATTTGCATCACCAAAATGCATCCAGTAAGTGAGGGACAAAAGGAGCATGTTTTACAAACATGTTAACTAAAAGCAGTGCATAGAATGTGATATTTCTTTACTTAACTAGCTAGCAAGCCTGTTAATGTTATGTACATAAAAGCAAATAATTAGTGTAAACTAGGAGTCCACCCTGTAGATCACAGCCAAGGTCCATGAAATGTCTCCTACAAAATTAATGAAAATAGTCCAGATCAAAATTTAATGGATTGTTTTTTTTTACCTAAACTGCACCAATCCACCATTCTTTCCTGGAAAGCTGCCTGATAGTCTATGTACTATCCTGCTGACAGCAGGGAACCCAGACAATGCCGACCTCCACCCCTTGTCAATGTAAAAAAAAAAAAAACTTAAAAAAGCAACACACAAAAAAAACACAACAAAAAACAAAACAAAACCCAGAGAGTTTATCTGTATGTATAAATGTCATCTATATCTTTCATCATCTGCCTCGAAATATGAGTTCTGGCCTTTGGCCCGCCACCAAATTTTGTGAAAATCATGATAGCCTGATAGTTTTTGGGTAATCTTGCATGTAGACAGACAAACACACACATTTCGGTGAAGACATAATCCCTCTGGTGGAGGTAATAATCAAAGTCGCATTAAACAGTAGTTTAAAAGTTGAAATGTTACTGACTGTTACTGAGGTTGACTTCATGATGAACACTGATGATATCATTAACATAATTCACTGTGACTCCGTGCCCCTTCATACCCTCATACTAATATCAATAAAAATAATAATAATGATGATAATAATAATAGTACATGGCAGCATGGATTCCAACTTTTATGCATCGATTATCAATGTGCCAAAATTGTTTTTTATCTGAACTCTCAATGACATTTTTAATACAATGTCATGCTCAATGTCACAATTTCACACCTTATATTAAAACGCAAAATGGCTTAGCTAATTGGACATTCAGTGCATTCACCCCAATCGTTCGTTTGCATTCTCAGATTCCAAGTCACACCACGCTGGTACTGTCCTTCCTCTGATGTCAGGTGGCAAAACACCACAGAAATAGAAATACGGATTGAAAAAAGAAAAAGCGACAAGGGGGGGAGGAAAAAGTGATGGCCATCTGGGATGACTCAACAGCCATGTCAGGGAGCGCTGACGGTACCACATGCATCTCAAACTGTCACACACCATAGGATGCCACTCTCAGACAGCAGCAGAACAAAAAAAGTGCTGTTGTTTACTGCTATGTTCTTTCTCTTCTGTCCTCCCTTTATCCTCCCATCCTCGGCGGGAGACAGACCCCCCTCCTGCTTCGGTCGGGCGGCGCTGATCTGAATGTGACGGCAGAGGAAATAGAGGGCAGGTGGGTTTTGTAGAGATCGAGGGCCGTGGTGGGTCAGAACCCAACAAGCTGTGCTGGGACGCTGCGCTCTCTATCCGACCACCTTCTCTCCCAGCACCAGGTGGTGTGTTGCCTGTTTTCACCTACTCACCTGAAATGCCACTCCGAGTCATCTGGACCTAGTGTCATGCAGATTACTTAACCTACACAAGACGAGGAGGCAAACATGTATGGAGGACAATCAGGTTGGTAAACATGCGTCTTAGCTGCCACCTGCCCTCATCGCAGCTGACTTGTGCTCCCTCCGTGCCTTTAGAGTAACTTTGAAGACTTTAAATTGCAATCACAGGCAAAAACAAACTACATAAAGCTTCTATTCCATTTTGATTTGCGGTTGATATCTTAATGTCATGGTTTTATGCTTGTAATGATTTCAAAACTGTACCATTGTTGTGACACCTACATGTATATCGCTGAATTGCTCCTGACCACATCAAAGCCCACATCCTCAACCTATACTCTTGTTCTTGCCTACCTCTCTCCCATCCACTGCTTTTTTTTTTTTCTTCTTTCCTGTGTTTTGCGCTCTTATAACTGGGCCTCTTTGTGCCACATGGGACCGCTGAGAGCCAACCATCTCAGACTTCTGGCTAACCTTCATGTTCGATCAATAACTCTCTATAGAGTCTCTGTCTTTGGAGTTTGTTTGTTTCTGTTCTCTTGCTTGCCGTGCTACTTAAATCACTGCTAAGATGATGAAATTGATCAAGTTAGATGCTTTTAGCCTCCATATGAACTCCATCATTCTAGAAAGGGCAGCAGCAGCAGCAGCAGCGGAAGAAGACTGTTGGACTGGAACACGTATGGATAAAATGACTTAAACGTCATTGCCCTCCTTTAAGGCTTGAAAATGGAGTTGGCCACTGACTTCTACTTGCAACTGCAGCCAATATCATGTTTTCCCCTTCCGTAAAATTATAATCAGTGGATGTTCATTTGTGTAGCCTCAGTTCCAATTAACTCCTTTATGCAAGAAGGAAGGTTTCCCTCTGACTGCCAGCTATTTGATACCTAACAAAAACTACCTTCAGCCTAGAAGATGGATGGACCTTGGCTGGTCTGACATAGGTCAATGATTTCCCTTCCCATGTCAACTGAGAAGTAAACACCAGGACACAAGCAGCTATTTCAGCTCAATGTCTGGACCCATGCACTCTGCTGTGAAGCTCAAGATCCCTATCTCTGAGAAAAGAAATAGCCCTCCTCCCTCTCTCTTAGTCACCCACCAACCCCCCTGCGCCACCCCATCCTCTGTCCTCTTACCTTCATTACGCATTTTTTGTTTATGCTTGGGCGCAACTGTGGCTGCTCCTGATGGTTTGAGGTCAGGCCTGACTGGCCACGGGTTACTCTAAATAAATACACACGGACTAGCCAGGAAGGAGCGGGTAGGCTGCGCTTGCTGCCGAATCACCCTTGATTAATCAGCTAACAGATTCAGGGTGACTTTTTGTGCACGCTCCCCACCGCCACCATTCCTTCCCTTCCTCCAATTTAACCCCACTTCCACCACCCCTCTCCCAAACCCATAAAAGGTGATGGAATCGGGGCAGCAATCCAGGCAGCCCAGCAGATGGAGCATTGCCACACAGCTCTGCCTCTGCAACAAACATACATACAGTAGGCGCTCACACACACACACACACACACACACAGGAAGACACGCACAAATGCACAAACACAATTGCAGACAGCACCTTCTCGGTTCCTCTAACCAACAACTCCAGCTTGTGGTCTCTAACTGAAGTGACAGGAAGCTCTATTTTCAAGACTGCAGCAGAGGTGGAACACATGGCCTGTTGTCACACTGTGTGGAGCCTGCAAAGTGAGTAAAAACAGCATTAACCCCATGTAGGTGGTGAAAAGTGGTAGAATGTGAATTACATGCCATTTACAGTACCTATTGAATGCTGCTGCTAAACCTGAATTTTTTGGGGAAAAAATTATATGGTGATTTCACAACAATACATCAGCGGCATTGTGGACAGACACTGAGGCCTCCAACTGGTCTCCGATTTGAAACACCAACAGAAACAAAAGCTTTACACACAGCAGGCTGTAATCTTTTCACCCTCCTCAGCTCTGTGTCTGCTTCTTGACTCTTCTCCTCCAACCTCACCTCCTCAACACCTCTTCAAACCCACCGCGCAGCGCAAGAGCGCAAGCCAACCGCACCAGCACCATCCTCCCCAGCCTCTATCTGGGCTGCCATCATTAGAGGTGGTGCTGTTCTCTCACCTGTCATCTCCACTCAACCATGGATCAGTAGAGCCTCAGCTGGACCATGCAGACCCCTGTCACAACCCGTGACCTTTCTCTTTCTTACTGGCTCCATATCTCTGCCCCTCACCCAGCTCTGCGCCCCTTTCGCCTTCCCTGGCCTTCAGGCTCATGCAGCTGATGACCCAGCATCCAGCCCATTTCCCCCCTGCTCCTGCTGCAGCTCAACTTCCCATCCCAACTCTAGTCCTAGCCCCCGGCCTTAGCCCCCCACCCCCTGCACCTCTGTTGCCCCCAGCATGGATGGACCTATCCTCGGGCAAGGTGTGCCCCCATGTGGCACGCCTGTCCAGAATACAGGTTACTGGCTCTGATCGCCGCAATAGACTTCTACCTGAACCTGCTGCCCTGAGGGGCTGGAGAGAGAGAAACAGAGAGAAGTAAAAAGAGAGTGAGCGTAGAGTGAGTGTAGAGTGAGCAAAATAGAGAGCTGATGAGTGCTGGGAGGAGGTGGGTAGAAAAGAGAAGAGAGAGGAGGTAGGGAAGTTTTGCCCTAAGGCAGGGATGAGGCAATGAGTACCCCTCAAAAACAAGCAGGCAGTTGGAGACCACCACAGGCACTTCTTCAGTGGAAGAACATGGAGGCTTTCAGGTGTGTGTCAAACACTAAGCAGCATGCCTTCTGTTCTCTGGTTCCTCTCCACAGCGACATGCTTTAGCCACCCCATGGACATCCTCAGGAAACCCTAAACCAGACAGCTGAGCCGCTGTTTGATGACTATTTGATTTCATAAGCTCCACTTTTCATTTTTTTCTCTCTTTCTTTTTCATTTCTTTTACTTTCTTTAATTTCCATTTTTATCCTTTTTCTATTCATCCCTTTTCTTTTCTTTTTTTTTCAAATGGCTTTAATTGTTGACTTTTTAATTTTTTCCCCCATTTTTCTCAGTTTGGTTATCCAGTTACTCTGAATTAACTTAAATGGATGTGTTCATATGGTGCTTTGTCATTCCCAGCCCAACAGATTTCATATCTGTTGCTGAACACCAAGTGTAAAACCAAACCATATGTCACCAATTGCTAGATCCAGATTATCAGCTCTAAAAAACCTGTTTGAGTTTAAAGCATCATTAATTCTCCAGCCATTTTGTTTTGCAATGAGATTGCCAAGCACTCAGCGAGGGTTGGTTTGTTATCGTGGTTGCAGACATTGCAATCAGGCCCCAATAATCACACTTCCAGAGGCGGAATGCGCCTGGGGCCCACGCCAACAGGCTCTAATGTGGGGCGCCATGGGCCACTAGCCTGCAGACACAAGGGGCTGGCAGATGGAGGCTGCCATTAAACATGGACAATCAGAGAACACAATCACGGAGTAATACATTCTACATGGACAGGAAGACAGGAGATGCACAGGCTTAATGTAGATTTATCGTCATTCCAGCAATTCATATGCTCCTTGATTGTGGTTGATGGCGTATACACCGATCGAGCATAACATTATGACTACTGCTTGTTTACCATAGAATAAAATGCAACAGCCCTGCAATAGATTCTCCCTTCAGGAGGAGTTTTATGTTGAATTGTTTTTAAATCTGTTTGAGGGAGGCATTGACATATTTTAATGAGTTTTACTAGGACTGTAAAATTTGCCGTTGAACTGCACTGGGTTATACTGAGAGATGTCCCGGCTATTTTGGTCATCGCACTCATATGCATTAGGGTGACTAAGGTTTAGGGACAAAATAGAATATGTGAACTCCTCCCGAAGGGGTGTTGCATTATACGTAGCGTATGGTAAACATTCTGTGGTCATAACCTTGTGGTCGATCACTCTAAGATCCAATACAATGTTGGATGAAAGGCATTTTATTTATATATTTCACTCTTCTTGTTTTTAAATCTCCTGGCACTATGAGTAGATGTCAAAGTTGTACTTGACTTTTAAGGGTTTTAATAATTTACCTGGGCTCAACTTCTTATGCAATCTTGTATGACAGCAAAATCCCAGGATACAGTCAGTCAAACAAAGTGGTTGACAATTAAGATTAGTCCCTGCGTTAACTTGTACCACAAGATGATATAATAATGTTGTGTTACTGAGCGTGAGACCATCAGGTAGGTTAAGAAAAAAAGACCCCTATAAATGTGTTTTAAACAACGTGAGAAAAATAATTGCAGAGGGTAGCAGAAATTTACTCTTAGCATCAGCTCATACCATTAATACTAACCTTGTGGTGTACGTCCTTTATCTGTCCCAATGACAGACAAAGTTATGATCTGCATTACGGTGGAAGGCAGCATTAAGTTTACTATCAAGACTATTCTGGAGGATCTGTTTGAGAGACCGTCTCATCCTCACCGCACTCTTTTTTTTCCTTGGCTTCGTCACTCTATGTCTACTGTCATTTTCTCCATCACATCCTTTCTCAGTGTTACAGGGTTTATGGGATTTTGGGACACAACTTCAAGTGTTTCCTGTTTCCTTTCCTGAGTAAACTGACACACAGAGGTGTTTGTGGGTCTGGTTGTGGGTGTTGGACTCTCAAGCTCTGCCATCATGACATACCATATATCTCATCATGACTTGTTTATACATCTGTCTGTGCTCATGACAGAGGCGAGACAGTGAACAAACAGAAGAGGAAATGTCAGTCGAGGCACAGGACCGGTTCAGAGTGTCCTTACATGGACCCGGAAAGGATGTGGTAATGAGGCCACCAGCGCCAGAGAAAATCTGACATGCATGTGCTGCAGAGTCCTCTGCCGGACCAGACCATCAGCATTTTCTAATCAGACTTTCAATTTCAAAAATAGCACCTCTGTGAGACATCAATCTTTCTCTGGTGAGTCTTTGTGTTTCCCTTTCTCTTGTCTTGTGCCCCTGGATCATAAATCTCTTCGGATGAAGCCATTAGCAAAAAGGGCAAACAGAGACTGCGTTAGAGGGACATTGCTGGTCCACTCATAGCGAGGGGATGTCCAGAATTGAATCAAGTTACGGGTGTATTTAGTAGCAGTCCATTCGCCAGGGTCAGATGACAGCATGTCTGGCTTGGCAGGCCTCCTTTTCATGTTTAGCAGCCATCTAACCCATATTTGGGATTTCTGTGGTCAGAATGGTTTCCTTCCCGACTCACAGAGGAGTTGAATTGTCACATAATATGCTCCCTGAATGTCATTGTGTTTTGTCCTGTACGCTAACTTCTCCAAATAGTTTGTGATTTCAATGCAATCTGTTTCCTGAGCTCATTTACTCGACGCTATGTGTCTCACTCAACACAGTAGGTAATACACATGACTGACTCACTACATTGTAGACAAAAACAATGGCATCAAACAAAGCCTGACTAAATCAGTTATGCGGAGTGCAGCAAGCCAAGTCTCTGATGATTAGCAGATTTTTTATGTTTTACCATGTAAGCAGCACTGTGAGTTGTGTGTTTCATGTGTTTAGGGCTTAACCCGAGGTGACGGCCAGCTCTGGGAAAACAACATGGAAAAGACTTCTCACAATCAAAAATCCTGTCTTAAGTGTTTTGGGGGATTTTGTGTAAATAGGACTCAGTCGCTGCAGCAATGAAATGATTTCCTGTTGCAAGCACAGTGGTTTGCTGATGAACATCAAGAGGGACACGGCAGGAACTGACATGGTAATACAGACATTGAGGCCATGGAAGAAATTGCAGGGAATTCTTTGCATACGCACTTGTGAAAAATATGCAATATTCCCATGTGGTCCTGATTATTTTTTTTTTCTGTGCTGCCTTTCAGCATGTGTCATTTGGCACCGGAAAATATTCTAAAAGATGTCTTTTTTCCCCCAAATTTTCCCATGCCTTTAAATAGATATCAGTAGTTCCCAACCA
>CAAKHG010027642.1:3205-13249 GCA_901007715.1 Dactylopterus volitans | reverse complement strand
CGGGTGCGGCGAGGCTGGTCTGTGTGGACGGTGGTAGGAGTTTCCATCCCCACACACGGAGGTACTGCTGTTTATTTCCCCATCAGCTCCAATGTAAAAGGCGCCAAAAAAACACGGACTAAACCCAAAAGAGTTAGCTCGGATTAACACCGACTATGAAAATTGAAACTTGGCCCGTGTTTTGTTTTATATTTTGAATTCGTTTTCATTCTATTTGCCACGCCGAACTTTCATTTAGTAAAAGGTTGATTTTTGAAATCCTGTGTTTGCGGAAGTGGTTCTTTATGTACTTTGTGACTGTGCAAGATAAGTTACATCTTGATATTAAGTAATACAGATTATTCCCAGTAGCTTCACATGAGTACTTTTATAAGCAGGGAGAATCATCTTTTTTTCTTTTTTTTTTCTTTTCTTGGCTGATACCATTTTGTGAAGTATTTGAGCCTAATGGGGTTTGGTAGTTTGTCAGGTGAAGCGTCAGGTGTTCCTCGTATCGCGAGCCTGTGGTGAAAGGGCGACACTAGATTGGGCAAATGCTCGCGTGGCACTTGGAAGCTGGAAAGGTCGCCGCGCCCGTCGTGTCAGCTGTCAAGCATGTTTGGGATGCTTTGGCGCGGCGGCCTCGGCAGCCTCCGCTTCCCGCCAGCGTCCAGCAGCTCCGCATGGCCACTGAAAATGAGCGTGATGAACTCCGCACGCTGCCTGAGGGAAAAGGTGGTCTTACCACCCACGAGGAGGCTGCCAATTCTCCTCCTATCCAGGAATCCCCACATCTATCAGCCATTCTTTGGCCTGGATGACACAGCAAGGAGAGACGCCTCACCTACAGCACCACTGCCCTGCGATGGGCTGCACAGATGTCCTCATCTTGAATAAAAGGCCACGGAGGAGGACATTAATCACGCTGTTGCTGGCATTTTTTTTTTTTTTGCCCTTCTTCATCTCCTCTTGATGCTGGTTTCCTCCTCGTGGGAGCGAAAGAGGGCACTTAAGTTCCCTGTGTTGACTTTCATGGGAGCGAGAAATTGAAGCACACGGAGCGAATGTCCCTCACCGCTCATCAGCTCAGCCCATGAAGCCCCTCATGTTGACATCTTCACCCAGCCTACCGCTCATCGGCTGTGAGCTGCCGCCCCCTGGTTAGTGTTCCACATGAGCTCTGTCGGTTTCCTGGGGTGAATAATTTAGAGCAAGCGGCCAAGAAAGAAATCTGGGAAACAGGTTGGTGGCCCAAACCTGCCAGCATGAAACCGCCTCACTACATATGTAATGGACAGACGTTCAAGTTAACTTCATTTTGACTTTTTTTTTTTGAATTGTGGTTTTACCCGTTGTCTTTTTATACTTATACTGTATTTCTTGATGCTTTATTCTTATTATTTAATAACTGGCTTGCACTTTTTACTATTTGGTGTTGATGGTGTGCTGGAAAGCTCATTTCCCTGCGGGAACCCTCCCTAGGGATTTATAAAGTAGGATTGAATTGAATACAATCATGGGGTGATAATTCTAGAGGGGTTACTTAACTATTCCAGCACAATCAGCCCCCGGACAACTTCCCAAACAGATTTGGGAATTACATTTACAGAGACGAGATGGATTACAACTCCGCGTAATTTGAAATATATGTTAAATGATATTTGGACTAGGTTAGGTTTTCTTTTAAGATTATTCTGCCCCAAAAACATGTGACTTTTGCACAGCGGTTCATGGTTTAGGGCTATTTTTGCACAATTGTATTGCACTTACTTTTGCATTAACCAGTCCTATAAAAAAGAAAACACACACACACACACACATGCGCTCTGGAGGTTATCTCAACAGAAAACAGAACAGTGCCAAGCTTTACAGGCGGTCAAATGGTAACTCCCTCGTCCATCTGGGACCCAAAAGCATTATTGCCTGTGTAAAATAAATGTTGGTCTCAAAGATTAAATACAGCATTTGCTGCTGCCACATTTATTTGGCTGAAGGTAAAGTTCTTTCTTTTTTTTTATTGGACATTCACATTTGAAATTCAGACCTGTAGACCAGCCAAGCCTGGCCTGATATATTGACATTAAAAATACATTTAATGGTTTCATATTAATCTGAAAAGCCTTCAGTATTACGCACTTCTGCCCAGGTTGCCTTTGGATTTTCTCTGCATTCATCCTTTGGACTGATGTCAAACATTTTGAGCTGCTTTCTGTGTCCCTAATATTTTGTCACCCCAATGCAAATGAGTGGTATAACCAAAAATATTAGGGATACCTCTCAGTATAACCCAGTACAGTTCAACAGTATCGCAAATAACAGTCCCAATAACATGCCTCAACACCTCTTAATCAGATTCAATAAAATTTGAAATAAAACACCTCCTGAGGGAAGAATTAATTGTGTGACATTATATTCTGTGGTAAAACATGCAGTGGTTTTAATGTTATAGTTGATTGGTTTATTTTGTACAGCGATGTGATGTTTTTCTCTCTGTGTTGTTCATATTTCTGTGTGTAACCTATAATTTTTCTGGATGAGACCAAAGACAATAATGTGTTGGCAGGAAGCCACATATACAGTGCATCAAAGCAAATATGATGAAGACAATTGCAATATTACATAAAGTCAAATATCTTCTCAACCAGTCATGACTACACACCTTGTACTGTTCATTCATACGCCCAAACATTACCTAATGTGTGGAGGAACACTTACAAAACAAGCACAGAAACAATATTCAAACCCTGAAAGAGAGCAATAAGAATTGTGAATTAAAGCACCTACAGAGAACCAACTGGCCCACTCGTCATCAAACTGAAGGCACCAAAATTCAGGGATTTGGTCGACCTCAAAGCCACTCGAACCATGCACAAAGCAAAACGGCATCAGTTACCACACGGCATCCATAAATTGTTTCAAATAAAGGAAAATAAGTACAATCTCAGGGGAATTTGTGTTAGCATTTGTATGCTAACACAAAAACCCACTGTATACCAGTGAAAGGAGTTCTTCTGATTTTTACCACCAACATTTTGAATGGATACAAAATGGATACTGACACATGAATTTGTATCCCATGAGCAATGTGCCTTGTTTGGCTGATACTTTCTTCTGTTTTTGTCCTCTGCATGCTTCTACATAAAAGGGGTAGGACTAAAGTTTTTTATTATCTTCATCCTACACCTTTTCAAACATGGAGTGGTTATTTAAGTTGTTAAAGAGTTGTCCCTTCAATTTTCTTTCTGCCTAAACATTTTATTTATTTCATTTTTGATTTTAACCTGTTTGAATAAATAATAATGACAACAATAATAAACCTCATTGTATTCTATTCTGTAGTTAGAATTAACTATCTATTGTAACCTAGGTCGCAGGTCAATGATCGACTTGGGTGTGGGAGGCGTTCAGCGCGGCCATGGAGGAAGACTTTGGGTCGGCTCTGAAGAGATTCTGGAAAACTGTCCGGTGTCTCATGGGCAGCAGATGGCAACTTGTCCACACCGTTCTAGGTGGGGGCAGGGAGTTGCTGACGGCACCTGGGGCAATCCTCCGGCGGTGGAAGGAATACTTCGAGGAGCTCCTCAATCCTACTGGCACGCATTCCCAAGGGGAAACGGAGGTACCTGGAGGTACCTCCAGGGACCTGGAGGTGGGTCGTCCAATCACTGGGACAGAAGTCGCTGAGGTAGTGAAACAACTTTGCGGCGGCGGAGCTCCGGGTTTGGATGAGATCCGCCCAGGGTATCTTAAGGCTCTGGATGTTGTAGGGCTGTCCTGGCTGACTCGCCTCCCCAACATTGCGTGGTCATTGGGGGCAGTGTTCTTGGAGTGGCAGGCCGGGGTGGTGGTCCCTATCTTCAAGAAAGGAGACCAGAGGGTGTGCTCCAACTACAGGGGGATCACACTACTCAGCCTCCCCGGGAAAGTTTACACCAGGGTGTTGGAAAAGAGGGTCCGATCAATAGTTGAACCTCGGCTCGAGGAGGAACAATGCGGTTTTCATCCAGGCCGTGGAACCACGGACCGCTTGAGGGGAGGTGGGAGGTTGGGGGGTGGAGGGTGTCGAGTTTCGTGAGCAGAGAATCTCATCGCTGCTTTTTGTGGACGATGTGGACCTTCTAGCCTCATCGAACCGGGATCTCCAGCTCTGGCTGGGGCGGTTCGCGGCCGAGTATGAAGTGGCTGGGATGCGAATCAGCACCTCCAAGTTCGAGGCCATGGTCCTCAGTTGGAAAAAGGTAGATTGCCTTCTCCAGGTTAGAGAGGAGGTCCTGCCTCAAGTGGAGGAGTTCCAGTGTTTCAGGATCTTGTTCACGAGTGAGGGAAGGATGGAGCGGGACGTCGACAGTCAGATCGGAGTGGCGTCAGCAGTGATGCGGGCACTTAACCGATCTGTCGTGGTGAAGATTTACCCGGTCGATCTACATTCCAACCCTCACCTACGGTCATGAACTTCGGGTAATGACCGAAAGAACGAGACCGCGAATACAATCGGCCGAAATTAGTTCCCCCTGCAGGGCGGCCAGGCTCAGCCTTAGAGATGGGTGAGGAGCTCGGACATCCGGGAGGTGCTCAGAGTAGAGCCGCTGCTCCTCCACGTCGAGAGGAGCCAGTTGAGGTGGCTCGGGCATCTGGTCAGGATGCCTTCTGGACGCCTCCCGTTAGAGGTGTTCCAGACATGTCCCACCGAGAGGAGGCCTCGTGGCCGACCCAGGACCAGGTGGAGGGATTATATCTCTCGCCTGGCCTGGGAATGCCTGGGGGTCCCTCCGGTGGAGCTGGTGGAAGTGGCTGGGGCGAGGGCTGTCTGGGCTTCCCTCCTGAAGCTGCTGGCCCCACGACCCGGACCCGGATAAGCGGAAGACGATGACGACGACTAAGAATACATATTTGATTTTTTTTTTTTTAATATGTTGCTGGATAGAAAACAAGGAATCAACAATGTTT
The DNA here is from genome assembly GCA_901007715.1 of Dactylopterus volitans. Lineage (NCBI taxonomy): Eukaryota > Metazoa > Chordata > Actinopteri > Syngnathiformes > Dactylopteridae > Dactylopterus > Dactylopterus volitans. Next base: position 8,323 of record CAAKHG010027642.1, on the reverse strand, counting down.
TTGGGCATCTGTAACAATTTGCCTATGGGTTTATTTAATGCATAATTATACTCGGGGATAAAAATGTTTATTTCAAAGTTCAAACCAGAAAACAAAAAAAGAAATCAGCAATTAGCCTCGGCTAAACGCAAGTGAATCATGTGACATGTCTTGTAAGGACAAACGGCAATATTGTTTTCAAAACCTGCGTTCTTTTCCTCTAAATGGTTGTAATATTATTTTTTACTCTCAATCACACTAAGTAGCTGTAGTTGCTCAGTTGGTCAGCCGTCTCTCTGAGTGACTGCCCAAGAAGTTGTAAAAAAATATTTTATTTTTATTTTCACATGACACTTTGCATTCGTCATCTCAAGTCAGTCAGTGCATTCAAACCTACCAGAACGCGCAGCTCACAATCATAACTAAGTCACTGTCGGTTGTTTATGACATTAATGGTGAAGTCAGCTGCTCATACCAGAAAGAAATGTTAAACAAAACAGTCTGAGTATCTTCCTTGCATAGAAAAACAACATTGTCAACACTGTCTTTGCTAACGATGCAAAAGAGGAATTCTGTTATGAAACAACGGCTTATTTAACTGATGAAGCCTCTCGGATGAGAGGTGAAACGTCTTCCCAAGACCAATAACAAGTCCAGTTGCCTCGATTCAATTTCCTTGAGATAACCATGACCTGGGTGAGTGAGAACATTCACAGGCCAACGGCTTATTTACTTCCAAAGCCCTGCATCTAGGTAAAGCTCGACTAACATCAACTTTTCAACACTGGAAATATCGCAAGCATGAACCTCCGTAAAAGAAACTAAATCGGGTTATGTCCACATTAACTAAAGTTATACAGTCCAATGCCTCGTTTATATACAGTGTTACATGATTCTAGCTGGTGTTTGTGTGCTCAGTGAGTCAGCCAGGCTGCATATGTTCATCCGACAACCGACTTAACATCAACTTCTTCGCAGCACTGGAGAGAACACGAGCGCAAACCTCCAGGAAAGAAATAAAATCAGGTATGTGCTCATTAACAAAAGGTTATGCAATCCAGTGCCTCGTTTATATACAGTGTTACACTAATCTGGCTGCTGCATGTGTGCTCAGTCAGCGAGTCGGTCAGGCCGTGTATGTTCATTCAGCAAATGACAGCCTGCAGACAGACTAACAGATCTGCATTTGTGTAGAAGGCACCATTGTTTGCCCTGAAGCGTTGATGTCTTACATAAAGTATGAAATAATACATGAGTGACAACCAGACAAACCAGACTATGGGAGTGCTGTCATTCCGTTTGATAACCCTGCTGAAAATATCTGACTCTGGAACATACAGTGCAGTACCTTTTTTATAATGGTGCACCCGTCTCCGAGACAAAGACGACGGTATTTAGATTTATGGCTTCCGTGCCTCACCTGTAATGCCCAGACGGTGTTCTGCCCTTGTTCTCAAGCTCAGTTAAGTCTCAAGTTTCTGGAGGTTGCAATGAGTGTCTCATTATCTCCCACCTGAATTAACGCTTTCCCTTCAGGTTAATAATTATCTTGGCTGATGCTGAAGTTCTTAAAGCAGCAGCAGAGAGTGGAAAATAAATGGGGGAAGTTGGAGTCACCATGATGCAGTTCCATGTTGCCGCTGAGTGCCCTCGCGACCATCTCCAATGCCACTCCCAGCCACATTTGAGTGATGGAGAGCCCCTCGTAGTTTAAAGATATACGCCATCCATATTGCCACTTAGCAAAGCTCATGTCTATTCAGATGTACAGAAGCAGGTCCCTCGTCTTGCTAGCAGAGCCACTCCTTTCTTACCCAGAAGCCATATTTATGAAACACAGCCGCAGGAAACGGTGACACCTGTGGGAAATCAACCCACCGTGACTGGGTTGTTTTCTCGCCTCTGCTGAGTCACGCTCCCCTTCTTTGCTCATTAAAGCAACGTCCCGATGACAGGATCGGCATGAGTGACATTGCAACGCCCTTGTCACATCAAGACCTTGTGAATTCCGGCTCTCATCAGGTTGAATGATAGCCCAGAAAATTATCAGCCGTGGAAATCGCCATTCCTCAGCGCCACTAGAGGACTCGGCTTAACTACAAGCTTTACTTTCCCAAGAGCTGGACCTCTTGGGAAAGTTGTTAGGAAAGCCGTCTCCGAAACATATCGTAAGGATGCCAGAGGCTTAGCAATGGCCTGAGATCATCTAGGGGTGTGCTACAGCTCCCCTGAGGTGGCTGAGAGAGCTCTCTGAGAGGTTGGAGAGCTTTCCGAAAATCAATCAAAATGCTCGGGGAGCTGGAAGACTTGCTGAGGGAGTTAGTTTGCCTAATCTGAGGGATTCTGGCCTGAGCTTCTTGTATCTGGACACTTCCACGGGTGTCAACCCCATCACTGAGAGAAGTGGTTAGCTGAGGGCTCTCAGTTCAAAGAGGAGCTTAATGTCTATTTCCCTCCATTCTCATTTTTCACTATTTATGTGAAGCGAAGCACACAGAAGAAACGACCCAAGCTCCCTTGCCTTGACAGTCCCTGCAGATTCATTGAATAGCTCAGAGGGCAGAATATGACAAAAATCATGTCTCTGCCCACAAGAGCAAAGTCGCATTGCACCATTCACTTCTCATTCAGACAGTTCAAGCGAGGTAGCATCGACAGGCGCTGCCTTATCCACAAAAATACAGCCACGAAAGATGTGTAGAGATTTTTTGGATTAAGCCACTTGAGGACTCTAAAGTCTCAAAGAGGATAGCATCTTTCTTAGGTGTTGCTCTTCTACTAGTCACTGGAAGAAAAAAAAAACCTGCAGAGCAACCTTGAAGTGGAGGGAATGTGATCCTGACACTTGGTTATCTCGAAGCACTTCAGCTGCAACCACCTCAGCGGAATTTCATAGGCCCCTCCTTAAAACGTTGCAGGGAGGGTAAGAAAAAGAGACATCTCAGCCGGCGGTAACCTCAACATGCACATTAGTATGTGTTGGGGCTAATGAGCCATAATCCTAACCCTTAAGTTTTCCAGGATGACCACAGCAATAGGTCACTGGCCAGGTCTGAGCAGAGGAGAGCAAAGGGATTTATAGCAAAATCATTGGACAGGACAAGTGTAATGCTTCCCACACTCATTTAATGTAACAAGAGATCGGCGAGTGCAACTCCAGCGGCTGCACAGCATCACCCTCACCTAAGAATGCCAAACCTAGACCCCGATGCACAGATACTACTACCTCTAGGCTGTAACATCCCTCAGCTTCACAATGTCAGAGAGCAACACAACGGTCAACACAATGCCCACAATTCCCACTTCAGCTTCAGCGCTAACAAAAACTGCACCCGTTCTCTCGGCTTTGCAGGTGATACCGCAGTCGACAGTGCGTGTAGCCTCCGTGGCAAGACCGGCTCTTGCTGGAGCTCATGCTTTATTGATGACGCCAACACTAGGGTACCATCCCTTCCACTTGATCCCAAACAACAGAGGACAGGGTCTGAGGGCGTATTCACACCTGCCTTGTTAGTTTCGAACTAAACCAAGAAAAATCCCTAGTGTGGACCTTTTCAGGGTGGTGTGAATAGCAACCTTCGAGCTCTGGAGCGGAGCAAAAGCGACCGCCCTCAGTTCGATCCAGTTCTATGAATCATGCACCTTTTCGACGTAACGGGCTTCGGTAGCCACGCGCATTATGGGAAATGTCCTTTGATCAGCACGGTAACTCCACAGATTAGCAGCACATTAGCAGCACAACGTTAAAAACGTAGTCACGGCTCAGCATGGAGCACGAAAGAGACGGAATGTCTCTCGGATATTTGGGCAGACATAAAAAAGAATGCTGGAAAACGCATATAAAAATGCCGATGCTTTTAGTTCAGCACCAGGATGAGGGAGAAGGCGTTCAACTGGTGTGCAGATCAATGTCGTGCAGCACACTGGATTTCCATGATGAATTTTCTTTACCACGCTACCCCACTCCAGACTGTTTTGTCAAATGATTGAACGATCTTTACACACATGTGGGTTTGTTGACAAGTTCTGCCATGTCGAAATGGAACTAAAGGACTTTCCTGGTGTGATTACGCCCTGAATCACCTTTAAGTCTCTCCAATGTGTCCTTGAGATGAAACGTGCTTTTGTAATGTATTTTAGGTTTTATTCTACGTGTGCTTGCATTGAAAGTTTACTGTTGTTGTTGTTGTTGTTTTACTTATATAAATAGTCTTTACATGTTTTAACCAGGTCAAACGAAAATGAGACCCCAGTCTCATAGGGCCTCCCCTGGCTAAATCAAGACTGAATAAAATATAAATTAGTCAAGTCAAGAGGTCAAGAAAACTGCATTTGTCCCACAATGGGGCAATTCTGTTTACAGTTCACAGCATGTTTCATTTTAACATTTACTGTGGCTTATCTTGTAAAATATCTTGTAAATAAATTTGTTGCAGCATGTAAACACTACTATATTAGTTTGCATTAAAAACAATCTCACATCACTTGTATAAGTAAATATGCGGGTTGGTTTAGAACTTTCAAAAACACAAATGCCATATACTTCTCAATCAAGAAATTAAGTCACAGGCGAATAATGTGAATATAAAACGCTAAAAAGAATAGTGCTTATTGGATAACAAAGGCAACAGAATTCGTGCTCGCCCTGAGAAATTATGTGCCTACACATACATTACAATAAATTACTTTCAGGTTTATTATTATCAAAAACCATGAATCCAGACTTATCACTGTACTGTATGGAAATTAATAACAAGTACCCAGGCGGAATCGCGCTATGTGTGTTGATCAAACTAAATAGAAAAAAAAATGAAACAAAACATCAAAAAAAGCCAGTAATTGAAAAAGGAAAACAATCCCTTTTTTGATCCAAAATGTTGTTGAATTGTTCCTCTCACGATGCTTAAAAGGGCTTAAATTAGTAGAAAAACAATCTTTTCAACTGTTCTGTCGCTGACCTTTCGGAGGACTAGTTGTCTCTCGCTACTGTTTTCACATACTTATTTTAATTGTGTCCGACACAGACACAGAGAGACGCGCTGGAGACTCGGATGGCTTAAATTGTAGTAAAGTTTAGGTGTCACCAACAGAAGTTCATGCAAGCAGTGCCAGCATCCATTCTGAGGATTCTCTCTTACC
>CAAKHG010027637.1:0-12827 GCA_901007715.1 Dactylopterus volitans | reverse complement strand
ACATACATATACATACATACATATACATATATATATATATATACATACATATACATATATATATATATATATATATATATATACATACATATATATATATATATATATATATATATATATATATATATATATATATATATATATATATATATATATATATACATACACACACACATACAGTATATACCACATACAGTTCGTCTGGCATAGTGGGAGTGAGACTGTTTCAGTTCTCCATTTGTACCAAAGGCCTCAGCTGTTCAGGGAGTGAATCCAATATGCCTTGATGCAAAGCAGTAACATGACGATGTCACACACCCCTCGTCCCCTCCCTCACCCTCTTAAGCAGGGTGATATTTTGACTCTAGTAACCAAAAATCAAAAGGCCAAAATGATCCTTCCTGAGGCAAAATTGTTTCCAAATTGCCTGTGTTTCAGTTAGAGATGGCAGTTGAATTGATGGTTCAAGTAATATTAATGTCTTATCCCACATGTTATTAAAGTCTGCCTGAAGGGAGATTAATTATGACAGTGCGACATTACATACCGATGAAGTGAGACCACCAAAGGGACACTGCATGCAAATTCAGTATCTTACTGAATACCACCGCAATACCATTTGCGGTGGTATTGCACCCAGCGTGTGTTTTTCTACATGTACAAGGGCATATATCTGAACGTGAGTAAAAAAAAAAAGAGAGAACGAAAGAAATTACCAGTAATTTTTAGAATTAACCATGATTGGTTAAAACTGTCTACATCTAATGCTGCTTTCATGCTTTGTTGCCTCAAATCAAGTGAAGAGCAGCACCCGTCTGCTAGCGCAGGTAGCTAGCCATCTGTTATTGCCGTGAGACGGAAACATGTTAGGCGTTAGAAAAAAATAAATCAGAAATTCATTAAAAAAAACAAAAAAAACATCAGATGTTAGAGGAATCATGACTGTGTCCCACCTGCTTACTGTATAGCAGGATGAAAAAGGATGATGTATGGAGATGGCTTATTTCAAAACAACTGTTGGCGTGAATCGCTTCCGCGTGCAGCCTTTTGTGTTTCTGATTGGGCTGTCCTCGCTTGCCTGTCTCACTCTACACTTGTCAACATCTGTTAACCGCATGTTAGCATTTGTTAACCTTCTGTTAGCCGGGTTCAAGCGTCCGTCACTCACAGATGTGCTGCCGATGAAGTCAATTGAGTTTGTGTTAGCCAAGTGAACGCGCCCGTGTATGAGGACCTGGGCTGCTACTGGCGTTTCTGTTTGGTCTGTCGATATCTCTTTATAAAATCAAGGAATGTCTGTCTCTCTGTCCGTCCACCTGTCTGTCTGTCCCTCGCATATCTCGAGAGCTGACTGTCTGACCTACTCCGTATTTGGCAAGCGTGCCACTGGGGACTTGATTGAGTGGCGTGTCCAATTTGGTGCGATTTGAACATGCGACAATGGGAATACATTGTGAATAAACTGGTGAGCGGCTGCTCCGTGGCAGTGGGGGATGGGACAATATGTCGACCACCGGCAGCGAATAGCACAACGCAGCTGGCACGCCACTCTCCTCCTCCCCCTGCATAGCTGAGTACAGTCACTCTCAGCTGACAGTCAGCTGAAAGACGGAAATTGCACTCGAAAGGACTGCGACTTATTCAACACATCAATATGAATGCATTTTAACCCGTGAACTGCTGCGCTACAGCAGTGGGGGTTGGGGTGAAAGCAGTATGTCACCACTTCGCCACTGCTCTATTATCCAGAAAACAAGCTGGTTTAGGTGGCTAGCCACACTTAAATTGATGGTCTAACAGAGAATCAATGATCAGTGATTTTGACCTAACCACTCCCTTCTTGGTCTAAAACATTGCACTCAAACATCTTCCACGCACTTCCACCTCTCCGGGCTCATTGCCCTGGGGGGACGGGTCTACTTGGGATTCCCCTGTGTTCCCATGTGGCAGCGGGTCATTCAGCATTGTGACCAGTGGGGGAGTGGCTCATGGCTGGGGGATCGGGTGTGCCTCTGTTCCTGCTCCATTGGCCATGTTTACCTGGATTTGTCCTGGATTGGGTGGAATCTGTCGGACCCTTCAGTTGCTTTGAATTTGCTCCCCCCTAACCGACCCCATGTGGCTGCGGCCCGGCATGCTCATTGTTTGTATGGTGCCTGTGTTGCTAGCTTTGGGTGTGTCCCTCTTGCTCAGTCTCAGGTGGCTATTGCCTGGAGCTGTTGGTGGCTCCCTCAGGTGATCACTCAGACCAGCCCAATTCCGCACACTCCTATCGCCTGGAGGGGTGATCACAACAACATGCAAAGTGGAGGGTTGGGCCGCCTCACTGTGGCCATGTGCTTCACCTCCTTCCTTGGGAAAGTTGCATCAAGAGTTTTTTTTCTGTGTTTTAATTGCAGAGTAGTTATTTGCCAGAAAAAACAATAACAACAGATCACAACATGAAGGGACTGGAGGGTTGGTGATGCATAGCCGTTCCAGGTGACGTCACTGAGGTAAGTGCCTTCTCCAGGCAAACGCACCAAAAAGGATCGAGAAACAGGCAAGTCAAAAGCCAGGCAAAGGATCGGGATGCCTGAGTGATCTATGGGGCGTTCACACAATGGCAGGTGGGGCAGATCCACTCCACAGATAAACACACATGCAGTGGCAGAAACACTCACTGTGAAGTGTCGTCGCGAGCAGGAGCCCAGCAGCCACAGGCGAACAGAAACTAGGAGAGTGAAGGCAGATCTCGAGGTCGTGGACAGAAGACCGAGGTCAGTTTCAGGCATACATATGAGGCAGGTGAGTCGGGGACAGGCAGTGTCGGCAATGGGTAGTCAGTCGGTCCAGAAAAACGTGCTGGGGAGTCTCACATCGCAATCACAAAGAGCAGTCTGGGTGATGGGTCTTGCAACCGAATGGTTGGAGCGCATTCTGAATACCGGGGTTGAACAATCAGGCCGTCGAGTCAGAACTACTTGTCGTAACCAGAAGTGCAACGCGCTTAAAAAAGGAAAGAGGACAGCATGGAATTCTCAATACAAACACGATGAAAGAGGAACGGCAGAAGAGGGCTTGAGAGAGGAAGTGAAGAAGAGCACAAAGGCAGATGCGACTGTTAGCTGCTGCTATTCACTGAGCAGCGTAACTGTGAGCGGTGTTCAATGCACCGGGTGTTGACGTCGCGGGCGCTAACGAGATCAACCAGAAGTTTGAAGGATGACACAGCAGAACCAAATGTATTCTCACTCATTTGGAAACCTTTTTTTTTTTTTCATTCCTCTCTCTGTCTCCTGGTTAAAATCAGTTTATCGCCATCAAAGAGGTGTCATCTCTTCTCCAGCATCAGGACATCACCTGTTGTCTCAGCGGCGGTCGCTGCTACATGCAACTGATATTTGCGTGTTCATAAAATCTTGATTATTCAATGAGGGAGCCAGACCGTTTTAAGGATGCTTTTGATTGTATTCAGCCTCACATTTTAGCAGACAGATTACAGAGTGTGCGCAACACTAATCCTGCCTGATGTGTTGGCTCGTGGATTTTTTTTTTTTAACAGTTAGGTCACATCATGTGAAGGTGAATGATGTTTTATCAGCTGTGCTTTTATCGTCCTCTGGTTCACCTCAGGGGTGCATCCTCTCACCTCTTTTATTTATTTATTCTTTTTTTTTTTCTTTATGAATTCATGCCAAAGCCAGCATCATTGTGTCCTTGCTTTCAGATGACAACAATCATGGTCCTGTTCTTGTTAAGAGAAAAAGGCCAATGTTAGGCCTCATTCTTGATCATTAATATGGTGAAAACACAAACACAGTATATATATATATCATATGCTCATTTTTGAGTACCATGTCTATGCTGTGTATAAAAAAGCACCAGCGCTGATAATTCTTTCATAACCTTTGTAATTTCATTGTACATAAGGCTTTAATGAAAATGTTTTATTGTTGTTTTATTGACTCAGGCCTGACCTTTGCCCTTGTCAGTGTGTATTATTTGAACAAAAGAATAAAAACAGACTCTGGGATATTGTGAAAATGTGCTGTTAAACTGCAGGCTCAACCTCGACTGAACCCTCCCGACTCTTTGAGTTGAGGATTTGACAGAAGGCCGAGTCGATCGTCGCCATCCTCAGCCGCCCTCTGTCAGATGCTTTTGAGCTGCTTCCGCCTGCCATAATGCAGTGCAAATAGATTAGAAATTCATTTGTCGCTGCTGCATTTGTTGTTTTGAATAAATAATGATTGTTTGTTGTTGTCAGTGTTTTTTTATCTGATGGTGGTGCTTGGCAGTGGCTGTATAGCGAATTGCCCTTCAGGAATAATGAATAAAGATAACCTTACAATAGGTGATTGTACTTTTGTGGAAGTGCTATCAGTGTATCACATAAAAGCTATTAGTCAACAATAAGTACTACTACATGTAAAACTGTACTTTCTTTTTTTTTTTTACAACAAAATAAACAGACCTGTTTACAGTGAGTAATGAACTGTGTTTTGAGCTAACTTTGAAATAACATTTTTTAAATTAATTGAATTTAAGAAAACAGACAAGCAACAAAGATAAAGGAACAAATTAACACAGAACAATGGCAACATAGGCGTACAATATACAGGTATTTTATGAGAGCAAATTAATAACACAAAAACAATTAAAAAAAAAATAATGCAAACATTTTACACTTACATTTACAAGTTCCCAATCAAATTACTCAGAAAACAACATTAAACAGAAATCAGTCAGAGGCAGGGACGAAGCTTCGTTGGTTCATAGGAGTGCAACCAAATCATCTTGTTTTGTCCGAAGAATCCCAACTACAAACTAGATTTATCGCTTTTCTGCTATGATAAACAGCATGTACTGGAAACTGTTAAGGAATTGCATTAAACAGTAATTGTAAAAACTGTCATTGCTTCACCTGTTAAGATGTTTGTCTGAAAATCTGTCATACTCTTAATGAAAAAAAAAACGTGCTTAGTAAGGTCAAGACATTCATCAAGTATCAGATTCACAGAGACAGATGTGAGGTCACAGTGATCACAACCTTCGACCACCAAATTCTAATTAGTGCATACTTTAGCCTGACCTCTCATTTGTGTTAATTTTCCTTGTGATGGGATGGACAGCTGACCCCAAAAACACAGGGCCTCTGGTCATTTACTGTCTCCAGCACAGAACCGTAATTATGAACAAATATTCACATTTCAGAAACTTGCCCTGATAATTAACTTTGACATTTTTGCTCATTATAATTGCTAATTGATTCTAAAGAGGTGTTGATTCAAACTCAAGGTCACTTTGGAGGCGGTATTGCGGATTTCAATCGTGCATTACACTGACAAGTGTTTCTATCGAAAGGGAATGGACAAAATATTAGAAACCAAAAAACTGAGGCTTGACTTTAAGCGTTTAATCCCCCGAGACCTGAGAACATTGATTACAGAGGGTTCACAAAAGGTATCACTGATCGTTCTGGTAGTGCTGGCGATAGCAATTAAACTTTCCCTGTGTATGCATGGACAATGCTTTTCTTACTTCTTTAAAGAGCTACAGGAGCCCCATTTGAATTGACATTAATACACAGGGCTTCCTCTCTGTTAGCCGCAAGAAACTGTACATGAAGGAGAAACGGCCGAGCAGTTTAGACTCGTTTACCCTGATTTCCTGCAGCTCTCAGCCCTCCGTGCGGCTGATCTAGGCTACATTACTAAGCAGCTAACTGCGATGCCATTGTGAAACATGGCCCTTTAAAAATGCATGCTCGCTCTTGGCTCTGTATCTTTAATGAGGTGTGTCTGAAATATTTGATAGCCTTGTGCTCATTTGAAAAACAAATACGTTTATTTTCATTAATATTTGATACGGAAATGAATATATGTAAAACACATACATTAATTAGTCTGTTTTGATCAATTGTCTCTGTCTATGCAGACAGAGAATTTCCGCACAGTGACTCCCCACAGGCTACACTGCTGCATATCATTCTCTGGTGTGGCTGAGCTAAACCGTTTAATTTTCAAATTGGGATTAACATCTTTTAGACTTTGCGCACACAAATAGATTCTAAGTTTTCACTTTTCATGAGGCAAGTTTGTAGAATGGATGTTTTGTCACTTGAGAATGTGTTCTTTGAAGCAGGGAGGAACAGCGCTAAACAAATCAAGAATATTGCATATTCATGTAACTGACACTCGAGAACTGATCTTGCCATAAGGGGACATATCTTGATATATTTCTATATGAGGGTGCTGGGGTAAAGGCCTCTGTATTTTAACTCCAAGATCATTGGCTATTTAGCAACCTCGGGGAGTTTAGGTTCTACAATTAACAAAATACCGTGGGGATAAATTTACCTACCAACTAAAGTGTCAATGCCAAATAGATCTCAAGGGGACCGCGGAGCTGTTTAGGTTCCAACTTTTTTTTTTTTTTCCCCTGTTGGGTGCTTGAGAATAATGCTAGTCAGAAACACCTACATATCAGCCATGGGCCTAATGTTGGTCAGCTGTTACTCCTTTTTACAACCAAATCAATTGCAGATATACACACAGCAAAAATCAATATGAGTCTATGGGACTGTCCAAAATATCCAACACATTGTGTAAAAGAGTTCTGTACAGACTCGTTCCTCTGTGGTCAAGATGAGGGTAAACTTGTTGAACCCAGTTTGGGAATGTAAGAAAAATGTGTTTTAATCAAGCAGTGCCGTTTTATACATTGCCTACTTAGTTGCTGTCTTTATTAGCAATGCATAAACAAATGATCCCAAGCAGGAAGTCAGACTTGGTTGGTGATCTGGATGATCATCGGGAGCCAAGCGCTTTTAAGAAAGCAGTCTTTGATATTATGGGGCACTTTTCAGCATTTCTGGGAGCATCTTTGGCAGAGGTATTATCATGTGGAGGATTGCACAGGTGTTCTTTGCTCCCCCAAGTGCTTTGAGTTAATGTGATTAGTAACAACCGGGTTTTCCTACGAATTCATATCAAAATGGCTCCTATGAAAAGGACCATTATATCTAGACCGGCATGACTGGTGTGAGTGGCTTCAGAGCCTTGTGTGCTACCACTCTTCTTTCTAACATAATTAAGAAATTTAAGAAAAATGTAGCCACATCCTTTCCTGAATTTTCCAGAAAGCTTTAAAATTTTGCTTGATTTCAATGGGAGACAGGCTCTAGAAGAGGGCAACACTTTTATCGCTAGATTGCTAATACGATGTCTTTCAGTGTCTGTGTTTTTTGCTGTTTTTCAACCACTCAACATCATGTCAACACATCAGCTCTCTGCAGTCTAGGCACTCAAGAAGATAAGATTTCAAAATATCCTACTGCGCCACCAGATGGGGCTGGAGACCTACATGAACGGCACATCAGCGCCCACAGCGGCCGCCAGAGTGCAGTACACGTTCACCAATTCCCTGGGATGCCTCATGTGGGCTGCAGTGTTGAGAGGTGTGATGTGTTCTCTCCGGCAGCACCTTGGACAGCGCCAATCTGGCGAGTCACTGTGTTCGGGATGTTTGAATTCAGCAAAAAAAAGAAAAAAAAAGTAATTAATAACCACACACTCGTTGTTTGTGGAACAAGCAAAGCGAACAAGAGCACATCAGCTGTAGCTGCGACGAGAGGAAGGTTTCTCAAGGGAAACTGCTGGTTCAGGTAGCGACACGGAAGTATTTATCTTACTTATCTGCTTGCTAATGCAGATTAAGGCAATTCCATCGTTGTTTTTTTCCCATGAGAAACAGGTGACACAGCTCTTAAATGTCTTGTCGGAATAACTTGAAAGTTTATTGGAAAAAAAAAAACACAGAAAAAAACAGCTCAGGACGGGAGAGTTGCATACTTGAAAAGCTCTTTTTTTAAATAAATATATATATATCGTTGTAGCTATTTGCCATTGAATCGCTTTCCATGGGCAAATCTCATTGTGTAGCACTCTATCTGCCCTTGGCTCCGCGCAGGGTGCCCAGCCAGTGTTGATGAGCGTGAGTGGATGGTGAGTGACAGGCCGAGATACTGCCAGTCAATCAGCAGGGGTGTCTGGCCTCTCTCCTCTACTCTCTAGGGAATAAGATATGTGTCATCCTCCCATGTGGCATCTCACTATGGCAGCGCCTGCATCCTCCCTCTGCTGTGCCAACTCCTCCCCTCCCCACTCTGCCTCTGTGCTAGTATGCCCTCTCTTCTCCTCTTTCCTTCTCTTCTGCGACGCCACCATCTCCACAGCGCTACTCACCTGCTTGCTTATCAGCGCGGCTCTCATCTTCATCTCCAGCTGCTACTTTCCCAGCTTCCCATTTTCCCGCGGATTTGCCGCTCAGCACTCCCTTGCAGCGTTGCCCTCTAACCCCGCGGTACTCTCCGTTTCTGCTTCCCCTCTCGTCCCTCAAAGGAGATAAAAGGCCAATCTTAAGCAGGAAGTAAATATCAAACGTGCGATTGGAGGTCGCCGCTCAGCAGACTGGCGTTCACGGCTATCGAGAGCAGAATCGCACAAACAAGAAGATGGCTTCACGAAGGCCAAAGCAGTTTTATCAGTAGCGCCCGAAGCAGCCATGATAGGCCAATCTGCGCTACCAGAGGACGCGATACGTTGCAATCAGAACAAGCACTGCTGCTAACTGGCTGATATGTAAATCTCGCTATACATTTACATTCATTATGTACATCTAGGATGGTGCTGGTCCAGTAGGAAGGTGCGTGAAGTGTTATTATTTTTCCCATTCCCTGTCTAACTTTTGCTACATCTCGCTCTGTCTCATGCCGCCCCACCGCGCCGTCTGATTCGGCGGTATCTGATTGGCTCCCGAAGACAGCAATGCGTGAACGTGCCGCGTCCCACACGCGCACACCTGATGCTCACCATGTAATTAAGAGTTTCACTGCATCCTTTGCTGCCTGTGAAAAAGATGACTGATCCCTCGAAACAGCAACGTTCTCACATCTGCGCATACAGCATAAAGACAATACATACTGATGATGGGATTAATCTGCAGGGTTTTTTTTTGTGGCAATTGACCAACAGGAGGATAGAACCGAGTCGCCCTACAGTTTACCTGAGCATAGGTTAATCGATAACATCGGTCTGGCTGTTGTTTGCCACCTGGAATACAGGGTTTAAGACCTCATGGATCACCAGCTTTTGGATTTCAGTAACCTTTTTTTAATCCTTCTCAAATGTGAAGTTTTTCGTTTGAGTAGCTGATGACAGCTAAGAATATTTATGTTTAGATGATTACCTGGAGGATCCCTTTAGCCATCTAACTGACTGAACAAACTTTCACTGAGGTTTTTTTCCCTCCCTCAGTTTCAGCAGCATTTCTATTTTCAGTGCAAAATATATTTCCCAGAATCTCCCAGACATATTTCTTGCATTACAGTATTACTGCATGGGTTTTACAAACGACATGCCTGCGCACTCGCGTCCTAATGTCCAATATAGGGTTTTAAAAGGATGAGGGCATACCCAACTATAATTCTTAACCCATCTTTTAATATGCTAAGTAAACATTTTTTTTTCAACTGCTTAGACCTTATAATATATGGTTTGAAAGCAAAATCTTGGATTTAGTTTCAGTTACAGATGTGTTCCAGGGACAATATGAAAATTAGTGTCACAATTATCCTTCAATTCACAATAGTATCCCGATATCGGTTCAAAATATGTTTAAAACTCTTTAAAATGACAGTAAAACACACTGGAATCTCTTCACTTTATATTATGTTTAAAAAAACAAATACTTTAATTGAATCACAGATAGGACATGTCTTTTTTTTTTCATTGGACACCTGTTTTAACGAAAAACAAACATTCTTACAAAAGAAAATCATAAAGGTTCCAATGCACAAATAAAGAATGAATGAATAACATCAAATAGCAGTCCTAAGTGTGTTTCTTCTTACATGATAATCCCTGCACTTTTTGAAAGCAGGAAATTGATGACAGGACTGTAACATGTTATGGATATTCCCAGTTTTTATTGACAATTATTCCAAAATGAACATACACAGCAAATACATTTTTTAATGATATGTGATAATATCCTCCCATCAATACGAATGGATACATTTTTATCCTCACCCCTCAACACGTGCTCAACCTAATGCCTACGTTAGCTCTTCTTCTCTGGGGTACACTGGTGTTTCCATGTGCGATCACTTTTGCGGGGGTCAGCTGTCACAACACTCCAGAGACGGCATCAGTGTCCCTGTTGTAATCTCCTCTGGCAGACAGCTGATCCCTGTTGAATGAGAGGACTGCCAAGGAATCTGTTTTGAATGCCAGCGCTCCCTTCCAGTCTCTCACTGACAGTGAGCACGCCAAGTCCATCTCTGGGGTCAAACTGCAAATCAAAACAAAAGAATCACAGTACAGAGTACAGCAAACAGTTGTCCCGCTGACTTACAAACTTGCTTCACAATGCCACGTCCTTGGGACAGCCCTCGTTCAGACTTTGTTTTGAACTACGTAATTTAAGTTAAACTGATCTCACAGTCATGGTCAAATCGCTGGCTTTCTTTTCAGTGCTGCTCTTTTCCATCATCGCCTGTCAGTACAATGCTTTGCTCATTGACAACTGCCAGAGTGATATTCCAGGGAGCTGATGAGAGTGGGGTTGGAGAGGTGATCTCACCATTATCCCGAGCCTGCTCTGCTATTGTGGGCAGATCAAAGTGGTACTTATGCGAGGCCTCTGCATATGTTTGTGTGTCTGCCACATTGCTGTGGCAAAGGATCCTCAAATGTAGCATGCGAGACTCTCCATTTGTGGACAAAAGGTTGTTCGTCCAAATTCTTAGATGGAGATTCAAAAGGCACATTAAACAGTGTCATTGCAACATCTGTATTTTCATTTTAATTGTAAATGGAAAAGTTGTAAAGGTTCAACATTTTGGGAAATACGCTTATTCACTTAGAAAGCCACCACTAAGCAATTATTTTGTCTAAATAACATCTATGGGACACTGACTTGTGATAGGGAGAATGCCATCTGTTTTTCTTCTCCCATAATCCCCTGTTTCTGTACCATGTATCTTGAGCTGAGCAGATTGGAGCTCCCAGAAGACTTCACAGCGCTGCAGTCTAGCTGGAAATTCTCAGCATTCTCATCGGGGCAAAGGTAAAAAGCCAGAAGAAGAATTTGGCAGAGAGAGCAAAGAAGGGAAAAAGAGAGGTGGGATCCTTATGTGCTGCTGAACACCAGCTAGTAGCAACTGCAGCTTAACACAGACTGCTGTGGGTCCAGATGTTAACAGTCACAGGCAGTAATGACTTCAATCCAAAACATGAAGGAGGTCTTAGCAAAACCTTTAAAAAGTAAGAGTCTTTCTTTGTTTTTTAAAACATGTTGCCGTTCTTCCCTGAACCAGTCTCCGATCAATAATCCGTTTCTCTTCATACAAGTTTAGAATGATGCCAGTAGTTCCAACTGTTTTGCCCCGTTTCCAGTTTTTAATGTTATGCTGTGAGAACCAGCTGCGAATCAGCGGTACTCAAGTGTAGGCAAGAAAGAAAATATGCATAATGCCCTAAATGTCATACTTTTCCCTTAAGAAATTACTTTGCCCACATAATTTGACTTAAAGTAAGTAGGTTGTAAGCTGTCAATCAAGGGATTAGCTCCCCCACTATTGCGATGTGAGTCTTGCGTTTGTGCACTCTGCTTACTAAGAGAAACACATGAAGTGAATCGGTAAAAGAACAAAATACACTAATCTGCTCAGCCGTGCAACTTTGAAGCAAAGTTATTCAAGTGCAGGCTTAACTATCGCCGGCACAGTTGGAAGTGCACGCTGAGCTCGTCAGCGTGTGAGATTGAAGCATCTGTAGGTGCTGCACAGCTTCTTCCAGTGGCTGTGATCATTAGTGACGTCTGCCTCATCAGAACATAAAAGGGAAGCCACAGATGTTTTCATTTCAAGTGACAGACAACATGCATCTACCTCCAAAAAATTCCTTTAATCTCACAAGAGTCTCTCTCTAGCCGGCATTGTGCTTCCTCACAAAAAAAAGAAAGAAAAGATTTTGACAGCAACCTCGTGAACCTGTCGAGAGGAACACCCCTGCTTTTTTTTGTGGGCAATTCTACAAGGAGTGATTAAGCATCCTTCATATTATTGTTAGTTACGCAATGGCTTGACAGGAACAAAAGGTCGTCTGTGCCCAGCGGACACAAATCTACCTCTATCTTTAAGACGTAAAAGCAAGGATGTAAAATTTAAGGCAAAATCAGTTTTTAAAATTAGAACACCACATGTTCCCAGGATTTAACGCTATGTATTGATAAAACAAAGCTTCTTCATTTTAAGCATCATCTCCCGCTCAGAGGCAGGCGCGTGCACACTTATTGCATTCTGCCAAGTCTGCATTCCTTAAAATTAGTCTCATTTCATTCTTTTGCATTTTCTGTCTATGACTGTGCTAGATGTTTTTTTTTATTTTTTTTATTTTTTATCCGATCTGTAAAAAGCTTGATATGCTGGCATTGGCTGATTGCTGATAGTGAATGCACAGCATGCAGCAGCGCTTGCATACTTAATGTTGGAAGGCTGGAACTGCGATTGCAATCAGAGGGGCCAAGCGAGGGTGTTGGTGGTGGTGGGAGGGAACAATGATACATCCAAATTCAACAAGTGCAGTTAACAGAGGTCGCCAGACATGAACAGCAGAATAGCAGGACAGTGTAAGTGACAGCCGATTCCACGTAACCAACCTCTGACGTCTTCTGCTTTGTTTTTACACCGGCCCACCGCAACCCCCAATATTTGCACATATTTTGAGTGATCTCAGAATAATTCAACCCAGTCTGTGCAGCAGAGCCCATGTAGAAGCGCC
>CAAKHG010027634.1:9739-25786 GCA_901007715.1 Dactylopterus volitans | reverse complement strand
TTACTGCCAGTAGCTTTTGAACACCAAAAGAACTGAACGAGCCGGTCTGGTGAGGCAGTCCTGGTTGGGGTAATAATAATAGTAATAACAGATATGCCGTTTTAACCGGCGCTCACACATTCCTTCACATTCGTGCGTATTTCAAGTAAACAGCCCGCCGCACCGTCGCCACGCCGTTGCTATGTGACAGGCGCCGCTGCCTCATTCACACGCTGCTACACTGATGATGGTAAGACGCCGCGAGAGGCGGCAACCTGCTCATTAGCAGCGGCCGTTCCGGGTCTGGCGGAGCCGGCGACGGGCCCGGTAGCCCGCCCGTTGACTGCGCAGCCCCTCCCGCCCCCAGCGGGCGCCGCCATTCACTGTTGCCTCAGTGGCAACGTGGCGCCGTGATTCTCCGGAAAATAAAAAAGTCAGTCGCCTCTCTTCAGCTCTACCAGACCAGCAGCTCCGTTCTTATCCGCGCCGATAGGCAGGTGTGATCCATTAGACGTGCCAGAAGTGGCGTAAATAAGCCATATTAGCTTCTCCCCCTTTCAACGTGTAATTTGAGAGAGCCTCGGACCAAACTGTGGATGCCGGTTCCGCGGGATAATTACGGGTAGGAAGTCCCGAATTAGCGTCTCGCTGGAAGGACGTCGCTCTCACAGCAGCGGTGAGCCAAAATAAAGCTGCGCTGAATCAGGGGAGGAAGTGATTCACTCCCAATTATGTGTCAGTGCAGTCAGACGCCGCTGAAGCAGAGACGCAAATAACAGCGGCGCTCGCTCCCGCAGATCCACGGAACAACCTCGGGAACCGGCCTGAGCAAATGCCGCACCCCGAAACCGGGAGGACGCGTCGACGGCGGCCGTTTGATCCGCACGTCTGCTCGTTTCCCATGAGCGCAGGAGGCCACGGATGGACGGTGGCGCCCCGCGGGAGCCAGAGGTGGCGGCGGCGGCGGCGACGCTCGCTGCTCCTCGTGTGGCGTTAAGTAGACAAAAGCTGGCGGATAATTGGACAGGAGGAAAACGTTATTCATGTGGCTCCATTGTCTGATGAAAGAAAGGGAGAAATATGCAAATGAGGCCGAGTGTGTGTGATGAAACCGGCTGCGTTTAAACCCAGTCGGGGCAGCGGGATGACGGCGCCGGCTGAGCGCTGGTCGCTGCGCTCCAGCTCTCCGTGAACACCCATTTTTTTTGCATAAAGATCTGGCTGATTTAACAGCATGGCTGCCCTCGGTCCCCCGGCACGGGTCTTTATTTCGATGTTGCGACCATAAAATGGGGGTTTCTCCGCGTCCGTCACGCTCCTTCGCCAGCGCGCACAGTTAGCACGGCCAAGCTACTCGTCCATCCGGCGCGTCGGTGCTGGTGTTGAGTTTATTAACGTGGAGATCCCAAACTTCCTAAACAAAGGATGAGGGATATTAGGGACCCCTCCCAGTGTAACCCAGTACAGTCCAGCAGCGTCACAAACTACAGTCCCAATAACAATCATTCAAACATGTCAACACCTCTCTCACACACATTCAATCACAATCCAACATAAAACTCCTCCTGAAGGGAGAACTGATTGCAGGGCTGTTGTATTATACTCTATGGTGGACACGCGGCGGTCGTAATGTTTTGGCTCATCCTTGCAGGTGACTGTCAGCGGAGGACCGAACGTCTAATTTGATTTCAGGAAGACTTGCAAAGTTAACGGCGGCGACTTCACGCGGCGCTGCGGGTTATATATAGTCGCCCGGCGTCTGCAGCCTAACGTGAGAGTTAAGTAGCGCTGTCAATCAGACACATGGATCCTTCTGGCTCACGTGTCCCCGCGAGCGAGCGCGCCCGGCAGCGTCGGCGGCTGCTGAGGGATCACGTCATGTTTTTTTTGTTTTTGTTTTTTTTTGGGGGGGGGGGGCATCAAACGAAAAGAAGCTAGAAAACAAGTCAGCCGGCGTTATTGATCAGAGCGGGAGGAGCCAAAAGGGGCCGTCAGCACCGTCACTGATGTCGGCATCGTCCTCCTTTCGGTTGTCGCGCGCTTGTCCGACCACACCGAGGAGCTGAAACCAGACCGGCGACTGACAGCTGAAACCGCTGTTTCGCCGCCGCCTCCTGCTGCATTTTCCAGAGAGCCGGGTTGATGCTGTGTGTGTGTGTGAGTGTGTGTGTGTGTGTGTGTGTGTGTAGGTGGGAGCGGGAACGAAAATAGGGCTGAGATCAAGTTATTTTGAGCTAAATGGAAGCTGGTGAACAAAAAGCCTTTGAGTCACCCTCTGAGGGTGGAAACCAGCACCAGAGGCAGACAGGATACTCATTTAATGCAGCCCAGTGGGCATCTACATCCATACCAGGGTACACACACACACACACATGCACACACACGCACGCGCGCACACACGCACCGGGGATGCTCTTTGGGATGAGATTCAGTAAACTCCTAATTTTATTTCATTCAGCGTCACGTGTTCGGCGTCTGCAGAGCCTCTTTCGGCTGCGCTCGCCTCAGGTTGTCACTCGGATCCACCGTTCGGGATTCTCCTGGTCCTCCGGTGAGTCACGGCGTCGCCGGCATGGGGGAGGGGGGGGCAGTGAGCTGGTGCTGGATGCGCCGGATCCATTCACGACATCCTCGCCTGGGTGGGTCTGGCTGCCGGCGTGGGTGAATCAGCACCAGCCGCTGTCATCCAGCAATTATCCGCCCTCAGAGACCCGCATGGCGCCTCCCTCACAGCCCGACCAGGACCACCTCAAACAAGGGTCCAAAAACCGGATTCTAACCCGACGAGAGCCCTTTAACTCGCCTTTGAAGGTCAGGACCGGCCCAGAATGACCACACAAACACACACACGCTAATTTCCCTCACACTTACCATAACTATAACCATAACCACCACTCACCTCAACCTAAACCTGTACAGTGATGAACACATTTATTACACCACCACCCATATATATATATATATATATATATATATATATATATATAATATATATGCGTGTGTATATATAAAATGAGCTCTCAGCATTTTACTCTTTTGAACATTAATGTAGAATTCCAAACTGAATTCTCCTGTTTTATACCCAAATTTTGTAAAATTTTTTTTTTTTAATTCTTTCAAATCAAGCGTGACATTCAGCCTCGAAAACAATTTTTTCTGTTCAGGAATGCAAGAAAATAACTATAATGTCATGTGCTTTACTTTTTTTGTGTTTTTCTTTTTTTTTAATGAAAGTTAATTTGAAAATTCATGGATAACAATAATAATTATATTTTAGCATTAAAAATATCAATTTGGTTACAGCGCTGGTGGATTACAGAAACAAAAAAAATGATTTTGGAAATTGGAAATAATGTTAATTTAGGTGGGCTGTGGCATAAATGTTCCTTTGGGTGGTGGAATAACACATTCGTTAAGCACTCATGTTTATTAACATCTTCCTATCGTGGGCCTGGCTGCTTTGTGGTATCAGCCTACTGAAACAGTCCCCATGCAGTACACTTACTGTATCGACAACTACACCTGCACGTCAAAGCAGAGAATTACTGCATTTTATCTTGAATACAATAAACCGTTTATGGAATTCGGCTTCTCGGTCCTGCCAGCCGTCTGTTCGGCACGTTTCCGTGTTCATACGCACGTCTGAGTCTGCGAATGGGAGACGAAACAACCTGCCGTGACAGCCAATCAGCAACTAAGACGTCAGGAACATTACCCTGCCAGCTCAGTATAGATGTACTTCATGAAAGACGTCTCTGATTGGCCTCTGAACTTGTTCATCCTCATGCCGGCAGAAGCTGATAATTTAATTCACGGTGTCTCTCAGGTTAGCTGCAGTTGTGGTGGCGCTAACTTATACGACGTGGGTTTGTTCATGGACGGCAACGGCAAGAGATTAACGGGTGGCCGGTGAGCTGCGTCTGCTGACGGGGTCTGAGGGGCCCGCATCACAGACACCGTCGTCGTCAGGTCGTTTGCGGTTGCGATGAAGAGGAGGGCAACCAGATCTTCATCGGCGCAAAGTTGCCAAGCCGGCACGTGTGCGGGTGCACGGGTGCCTCGGCGCTGACGGCGTGGTGGACGTCAGTGGAGGCTCCAGCGATGCAGAGAGCATCTTTAAAGAAGCAGCCTAGCGGGGTTTTTTTCTATTTCAGGGGCCTTTTTAAGGGGTTTGATTGTGTTTTTCTGTTGGACGTCAAATCCCCCCGAGTAGTTTGCTTTGTCACGTCGCTCCTCGCTGTTGTCGTCGCCGCGGTTCTGGGCGGGTTTGGTTTGAGCGGTTTTTACAGCAAGATGTTATAAATGACACGTATGATGGTCGGCCATCGTAGACGACAATAATTGGGGCTCAGCTACTACCGACGGCCAATCACTGGAGAACAAGACCCACCCACACACACACACACACACACACACACACACACACACACACACACACACACACACACACACACACCATCAGCACCACCGATGAAGGGAGAAAAGTGTATCTGATCTTCAGGCTTCCCCAGTCAAGCTGCAAGATGAATCAAATATGGCCACCATATGATCATCCCCAGAGATGAAGAACTGTGTGTGTGTGTGCGTGTGTTTGTGTGCGTGCATGTGTGTGCATGCGTGTGTGTGTGTGTGTGTGTGTGTGTGTGTGTGTGTGTGTGTGTGCCTTCTCCTCTCCCTCTGTCTCCTCCTGCGTTACACACTAACTAAAAGCAGAAAGGATGTGTCACTATGGTAACCACAGGAGTGTGTGAAACAGATATGAGTGAACAGAAATTTCAAATGGGCAACAGTCACTACACCTCCCGCATTCCACAACATTTAGCACCACTATCCACACACACACTCACACACACACACAGTGTTACTGTGAGCAGCAAAAGCTCCGGAAACCATGGAAACCACCATCTATAAACAGCAGAGGCAGGAGGTTTCTGTTCGGCAGCCCGTTTTCGTCTGATTATGAGCCGTGATAGCGATCAGCGCTAATTTTTACTGGCTATTTTTAGCTCCTCTTAAAGCGACAACTCGCAGACGCCGGCGACGTTTCGCCCCGCAGTGACACTTTGCACCTGGGAGAGGCGGCAGTGAGTCACCTCGGCGCCCGAGCCGCGGCGGAGGGCTGCTCCCGAACGCCGCCGCCGTCACGCTCCGTTCTGCAGAACATCAGCCTCAGTAGCTGGTTTCTGACTGAAGTCCCTGTGGATGAAGGTTTGGGGGCGGCGGTCTCTGTGTGATGTGATCTAACCCGGCCGGGCGTTTACGCAACTGAAGCGTCCAATCAGAAAGGCCGTGTGACATCACGTGTGTGACGGGTTCCTGTCGTCTGCTCAGCTCGCTTGTTGTAGTTATTGTTGTTGTTTTTTTACCAATAACGATGTTCTTCTGCCGGAGGTGAGGAAGAGGAGGAGACCAGCACCAGAACACCGTTTCCATGACGGCCCTTCTTTTTTTTCTTTTTTTTTTTTAACTGTGCTGCAAATTCCTGCCCTCAAAAGCGTGTGGATGAAGGTGCAGCAGCAAAGGCTGCTGGGGAAAGAGTCGCGTTGATGGAATTTTCCCACCTAGAATGGGAGCGGAACCTTTGGGATGAGGCGCCGATGGTTCCCAGAGTGGTGCAGCAGGCCGGTGGAGGGGCCGGTGGCTCCGGATTGAGTCATTCCCTGGATTATGATTGCTGCAGTAGTTTTTGTACGGAGCTGGAGGCTGCCAGAGAGAGCTCGGACAGGAAGCCTTCTGATTGGCCCTTTACATGGCAGGGTCCCCCCCCCCCGCCCCCCCTCTCATCAGGTTTATATTCCCACCCCCTTTTCCCACTGAAACTCCATTCGGTTTGGGCCTGTTCGTTAATAAAGACGTGCTTATATGGACCATTTTCATCCGGTTTGGGCATTTAAAATAAATATATGAGTGGAATATCTGGCTCCGTTTAAACGCAGTTTGTGTGGGCCAGATGGTCTCCAGCCAGGAAGTGTGTTTGTGATGAGCGTCGGAAGCTTAGAGGTGTTGCTGAATGAGAAGAAGAGCGAGGTCACCGGGCATCAGGAGAAGGAACAGGAAGTGAGGCTCCACGTGTGGACAGTAATGACGGGGGGGTGAGGGGCTTAGCCGATGAGATGAACCTCTCACACCTCCCTGGTGATCAGGACCCTGGTGCTCTCCTGCTCCGTCAGTGCCTGAAAGAGCCATCACACCAGCCTCAGCCGCCGGCCCTCATTTATGACAGAAGTTACAGTCTGCAGATCAAACTAACAGCTCAGTCAAGTTAGCTGAGCTCCAGGCGAAAGTCGCGGTTGCAGGACGAAGGCGTGTTTGATCATTAACGTGTCGGCGGCGAGAGAAGATGGCTGGTAAGGAGAAGGACGGAAAGATGTTGTGACATGAGGTGAAAAGACTTCCGGCTCCGCTGGGACGACCTTTGCGCTCCCGGTTGATCTCACCGTCACATTATCAGTTTTATAGAACTCAAAGGTCAGTGAGCCCATCTTTGTCCTCGCCCAGCCAATCAGCGCCTCTGCTTCTGCTGCTGCTTTGATGTCTTCCACCTCGCCGTCGTACAGACAGATTGATATTTCCAGCATGAGATCGGTTCCGTCTTTGAGACGCTTGGAATTTCACTCATTCAATAAAAGTGGCAGCTGCACTTTGAGGACTTTACAGCATTAGCAGGAGTGAGGGTGGAGTCGTGTCTCCTCTCCCACGGGGTTCCTACTGGACATCTGTGCAGCGAAACCCCTTCATAGATGCCCTCAGGACACGGCAAAGCCGCCTAAGCTTGGCAGGTGATGAGCCGGGTCTCTGGGGGGGTCCAGTTCTCGGGGCTGAACAACTCCACGACTTTAGGAACAAACACCAAATCCAGGCCAGTTCCATGGCGTGGTGCTTTGTCGCATTAGTGGCAGCAGCCTATCGGAATAAGCCGAAGCGGCGGCAGCTCCCACTTCACCTCACACAACGGATGGCTGGATATGGTCGATTAGTCAATATGAGACGGTGAACATGAGCTGAAGTACCCGCTGGAGCAGCCATGGTTGGTGCACAGCCACAGATGTCATGGATGACATCACTGCAACGTGCGACGTGTCGTAAGCATGACGGTGTTGCAGTTTATGAGGATCGTAAATGGTGAGGCGGATGTCAGAGGTAGATGTTTTGAAAAGGAAAAGCTGCTTCTCTTTTTGCACGTTTGAGCTGATTAATCTGGTTTGAGCTCGGAGCATGAAGGCTTGCGCCTGCCGGAGGGCACCCGGTCAGTCAGGTGAGGACCGAGGTGTCGCTCTGGGGAGGTGGCGGGCGTCGGTGATGTCATCCGAGGAGGGAAAAGGTTAGAAATCTCTCCACTGAGGGGCAGTTAAAGGGCACCAGGCGCTCAAAGTCCTCCGCCAGCACAGACGCCGCTGCCCTTTTGCCGTGGTGTTAACCGCCCAGCACGGGTTGTCAAAGTTCCCGGGAACCTCGAGCTGTCACCTCCCTCGTCACCGCTGGCTGTAATGAGCTCCTTGACTTTCGGAATGTTTGCTGAACACGGTGACGCTCCTGTCTGGACCTGATCCCCGAAGGTTCCCCTCAGAGGGGGGTCCGGCCGCCGCGGCGTTATCTGCAAATCTGATGCCGGTACTGGGGGTGTGCAGTCGAGTACCTGACGGAGAGATGGGTGGGGGCCCGAGCTGGACCTGTGATTAAGTCCTTAATCCAGATGTGTGTGTGTGTGTGTGTGTGTGTGTGTGCGTGCTGCTTGTGGCCCGTCAGACAGCCTGCTGATTAGTATGTATATCCGGGATGATTGTGGTGATTGTGTTGACTGCTGAACTGTAATCTATGAAGAGCACCCTTACGTAACTCCCGCCGTGTTCCGAGTGGCATGACGCCACGCGGAGGGCAGCGGTGTCCCGAGTGGACCTGTTCACTCATTACGCAAAAAAGACGCGGGTCACAGGTGGAGGAGGATTGCGACTCAAAACCTGTCCGTTGAAGCGCTTGGTGATCACAGGTGAGCGTGCAGCAGGTCTGTGGACGTGCATTTTTGGGGGAATGATGGGATTACTGCTCGAGCTCGGGATGAATTAAAGATGTCGGCGAAAAACCAGCGAGAGCTGGTGGTGACATGCTTGGAGCACTTTCCCGGGTATTCCATGCAGGCTGGCAGCCTCTCTCGGGAATGCTTCATGTTCGTGTTCCTACTCGGTGAGTCGAGTGGCGTGGGTGGCAGGTGGACTCGGAGTGTCCAAGTTTGGGCTTTTTAACCTCAAAACGGGCCGAGTAGCAGTCGACTTCCTGTGTGTCTGTGCCGGCAGTTGTGGGGTCGCTGCTCTTGGAGTTTGCGGTGGGCTGAATTCTGTTGCCATTCCCGCCTTGGATGGTTCTCAGTGAGGTGGTATTCAGCCGTGCTCTCGGAGGCCCTCTCGGACCGGGATGTCACACAGCAGGCTGATCAAAGTCCTGTTGTTCATATAAATTCCACTGAGAATTCCATGCAGACCTGAGGACGCTTTTCCTCAGCTACAGTCCAGGTTTGAATAAGCTTCATGTTGGGCTTTCTTCCCCCCGCGGGGGCGGGGCCTCATACTGCTTTCCCACTAAGTGTAGCGTATAAAATCGGGTCTTTTAAACGCCGGTAAACCCGTCAACAAGCGGCAAGTGCCTCCTTTCCCACTGCCAGCGGTCCCGGGACTGATCGCCACAAGACGAGCTGCCCGACTGTTTTTTTTTCCGGTGACGTCACGTCGATGACATCATCAGCGCGTCCGAGCACAGCGAAGAGAGGCGACGCCCAGCCATCTTATAACCATAGAAACAAAACCACCCCGCAGCTGCCGGCGTCATCGCGTGAATTAGCGCGTTCAGCCGGGTGTGACGTTCCCACTGCAGCCGGTCCCAGAGTGAGCCGATAAAAACCCCGGGTCCATTGCAGGGGCCGTTTGACCCGCGTCTGAATGCCGATCGGAGCCTTTCCCACTGCCAGCAGGGGCCCGTTGTCGGTGTGTTCAGGCAGGTTTTAGGCGCGGTGGAGGCTCGGCAGGCCCCCCCACGGCGGCGTGCACATGGTCCCGTGTAACATCCAGTGTAACAGAGGGACACGTCAGCCGCTGTTTGATTAAAGTCCCCAGCAGTGACGCCGGATTCATCAGGACGGGCCAGCTGCTGTTTGCCTGTCGTACTAAGCGGGTGGGCGGGGACCGAGCCAAAGTTAGCATCCAGTGGGACGCAGACACTTGGAGCAAATACTCCCGCTCGCTCCCTTGGCAAAGCGAGAGGTCTGCATGGCCGCCGGAGGCTGGAGATGGGAACAAAAACTCCATGTGTCTTGATTTTGGACAAAGTTGTTTGCGGCCACCAGTGACTCATCCGCTCTGTGAGTGATGAGGTTTGTGTGGCTGCTCCTTCATCCCGGCCGGCACCTCCCTCCCAACATCCTCGCTCTCGCCATCCCTCCTTAGGGCCACCTTCGATGTGTCCCCTGGTACGTGGTGAAGGTTACCGATGACAGCCATGAGGTATTGTAATTATATGCAAATGTTGACGGCTAAGCTGAATTGATACGCAATGTGAATTCATTAAAATGCTATCGCTCTGCGTCCCCGAGGCTAATTTGAAACTGATCCAAGCCTTTGAACCTTAAAAGGTATGGTATGATTAGATATCAACAGCTTTTCAGGAAGCTTTAAGTATAAATTCCCGATATTTATTTTCCCACTGAGCAGGGCACTGCCCACCTCTGCACTGTTACACCACCCTCTCAACATCAGCCCAGCATGCTGGAGCTTCCGCACCCAAATAACGACACTTTATGCCTTGAAGTTCCAATTTGTGGCCGCCTAAATCACGCTAGCACCTCATGTTGTACCCTCCAAACAAATAATGCCATGCTGCTATCATTAGCGCAGCAATATTGGCAGGTAATGGCCACATTCACGCAACCCAGGTTTAAACCTGTTTTTTTTTGTTTTGTTTTTCACTGGCCTGGTGGGTTTGGAGCTCGCCGGCAAAAGCTTCAGGTCAGGGGCCAAAGTCCGCTCGAGTGGAAAGTGCGAAAGACGCTGGTTGAAAGGCCTCTAATGATTCGCTGACGCACTCCGGGAGGCAGGTGACCGAGTTCCCGATCCGAGATTTCACTCACGCAGCCGGCTCCGTTCTGGAGTGCCACAACTCTGGTGCTTCCTGGTGGGCCGGCCTGCGCTCGCACCAGTTCGAGCGGAACCAAAGTGGGAGGGCGTTGCTCCGCCTCACTCGGGCAGCAGTAAACGCAACACGCGATTCATTTGCTTAGCTTGGTTGCTAGGCAACGTAACAACGCGGCGACATTTAGGTTTGAGACTAAATGAATTATTCCAGCGTGTGATCGACCCGAGCGCCCCCATCTGGGCGTCAATGGTGGTGGCAGCGTTGGCATCTCTGACCCACCACGCTGTCCAGTAGCTGGACATGTATCCCCATGTCCTGCTCCACTTTTGCCCGAGACGTTCTTGTTGTCCCGGTCTGCAGTTTCTTGAGCTTATTAATTATTAGTTCTGGTGTTCTTCCGCAGGTTCGGCATGTAACTTGTTCCCCCTCGAGCTGATCTCCAGCTTCACCTGGAATTCTGTCCGGATCGCCACCAAACATCTTGCCTCCTCAGCAGACCACTGCCGATTCTTTATCTCCATACTTCCTTCCCGCTCGTCTTCACGACCCAGAACTTTACCCGCCCGCTGATGATGTCATGGTTCGCTAAAGAAGGAAACCAACTGTTTTTGGTTCCAGCTGAGAACCAAATTTTCAGCTTCCGAGCCTTTTTTTTTTTTTTTTTGCAGTTTCAACACGCCGGCCGGTTCAAAATTGGAGAACCAGAATCATCACAAAGCCCAGAATCATCACAGAGCCCTGCCGTGTGAGGGAGCGTTCTGTGTACTACCAAAAAGACGGAATTAGAAGCTTTCATACAGAGTACAAGTAGCTGCTCTCTGTCAGCTGAAGGCGTGTTTTCTACTGCGATTCTTTGAGAGCTTCCTGCCAAACCTACCCCAAGACCCGCTTGCTAATTTAACAGTTAATTCCTGCGGTTCTTACTCTACTCGTGAGGATCCCATCCAGCTGGATGGGTTTTACGAGGAGACAAAACCGCCGTTAAAAATCCCTTTAGAGGGGGGGGAGGTGGGACTAAGCACCGCTGGAGGCTATCGACAGCTGCCTTTACATCCTTCCCGTTTTCTCACCATCTCATCTGTACGTCCCCCGATCGGCTGGAGATGTACGTCAGAATCTGCGTGGAAATGATTTTTTTTTTTTTTTTTGTTCTTTCTTGTCGCCCACTGACTGTTATGATTCAACTTAGCCTTTCCAGAAGGGTTGAGAAGAGAAGAGCGTGGGCTTAACCTGCTTCTCCCTCCCTCTCTCTCCTCTCTCTCTCTCTTTCTCTCTATCTTTCTAAGTACTTGCTTCCTTCTGCACAAAGCTGCTTCTTGTACTCAGAAACTAAATCTTGTGTTTTGTGCATTCCTATGGAGCCCACAATAGACGGACAGATAGAAGGGAACAGCTCAGTGGTGGGATGTGTGAAGGAGGTGGGGACCGAAACGACCAGATGACTGTGAAAGAAGCGTGAATCACATCTTTAGCACTTAGGAATATTCCTGACTGAATATGAGAGGCTGATTGCTTCGGACTCTTTTTTTTTTTTTTACCTCAATAGATAATTCACACTGGACGACTTCACCCTCCGTCGCACATGAATTAAGGCGTTAAACCAGCGACTTAAGTCTTACGTTCAAATACAGTCTGGAAAGCCTGTCGAGAGGCTAACTGGGGCTGAAGGCTGGTGGACTTTGTGTTCTGGTCTACTGGCGGATGCCTTTATTAACAGGTGTAGAATGTAGAGCCGGTGGGTTCCTGAATCACCGGGGTTAATGATTCGAATCTTCATACTGAATCAGGAATCATGAGTCCGAGGTCTCCATGAACCCAGATCCATGGAGTCCTCTGGCTGGCTAATGCTAAGTAAACAAGGCCAGTTAGCGACTCACCGGAAACACGGCGGACTCAGATGATCCGGTTCACTGATTCACTCAAGTCAGTGAATCTATTTAATAAGTTAAATATTGCAATAAGCACGTGGTTAAACACACTGGTGACTGTTATGTGGCTGATAAATGTTATGCAAATGCTACAATGATGATTATTATCATTTTGTGCATACATTTTTGTATTTCTCTCTTTCTTCTTCTGATTTGGTAGATGGTTCACAATCATCGGGTCTGGTCAAATTCCTCCTGCCGTCGCGCCCCTCCTGCCCCCCACAGAAATACTTGATATTTGAGTGTAAGTAGATTCCATATACAGTACACAGGCATTTAGGCACGTCCAGGTCATGTGACAAAAATCTTCTGTGTTGTTGGACTACAGACGGTGGCCATCGATGAAGATGTAAACTAGTTTCTCCTGAGGGATTTGGCGAGCCCGACGTAACCCACCAGAGTCCGACCCTGAAGCCAGGAGGAGATTCGAACGCGAGAAAAGGCGAGCAATGGAAACGAGGACCAGCGGGTCCTGCACGCGAGGACGTCCGAGCCGAAGAACGAAGGTAAGACCCGCGAGTCTTGATTCAATGACATGCGACCAGGCGGGAAACACAAGTAAGGAGTCGCGCGGTGGGGAGAGCGGAGACGCACCTTTACCTTTGGTTCCATAACTCAAGCCTTCATTTTCATACCCAGAACCCAGAACAGTGAAATTGAGGCTTGCAGGGAACCAATTGAAACGGCCTACAGCCGCGACACTGTGCAGTCGGGCGTTGAGTCCATAATCATAAGTTTAAGCGGATTCAGTGAAATGAAGGAGAAGACGGCGAGTGTTAGTGAAGTCTTTGTTGCACACAAAAAAAAGTGATTGTAACTTGCGCAGGTCGTTCTCCCAGCTTTTGCCAGCGTGAAAGGAGTTACTCTCAGGCTCGTCCTGTCAGTTTAGATAAGAAAACGCGACGCGGTACGTCAGGTTACTTTATATTCATGAACGACCGGCTCACAGTCATTTTCATTAAGTAACAATAACAGTGACGTGACGCCAGAAACGCCGGGAAACATCTTAAATGCCGGCAGTTAACCTGCAACTACACACACAGACATTTATTTCAATGCATTTTACATAGCGTCATTAACATTAGCGAGCTGGACTCCTGCTAGCAGTAGCATGACGATGCACTGCAGTTGTAGCCAACCACAAGATAGCGGCTAAAGTTACAGAAACTGAGGGGTTTTTTTGTACCGTTACTCGCCTGGAAGAGCAGCAGCAGCAGCTCTGATGTGGCTGCCTCATCCTGCGCTGCCTGCCTGCAGCTGTGGGGGTGAGGAGGGGCCTCGGGGGGCCGCGGCTCTGGGTTCCTAGCTAGTCGAACACGGGTCGTTTCTTCAGATTAACGTCGTGTTTCAGGAGCTGCGTCGTCATGGCAGCGGCGCGATTAATCACTGTGTCACGTTTCACACACTCTGCGTCGTGTTCTTTTAATTTCTCGAAGTGCAACCACACTTTGGATCTTTTGTTGCTCGCCGTCTCGCAGGTCTCGCTCGCCCGACGCTTGCTGAGATCCCGCGGTCAGTGGGCGGAGCCACCAGACTCGCGCGCACACACACGTGCAGACGAACATGACGTCACCGCGGTCGCTTCAATGCACATCCAAATGAAACAGGAAATCACAGCTGCCAATATAAGAACTGTTTGCAAGAGCCATTTGTCCAAATGTGATGGATCCGGGTCAGGACCCGTTAGTTTGGACCCGGGTCTGGGTCGCAACCCTAGTTGTCGCGACACCAGACGAATGGAGAGGCTGCGTCGCCTTCAGCAGGGCGACAGCGAGCCGGCGCCGCCGGCGTGGAGACGATAATGCTGTTAGCGACCACGCTGACCTGCATCAGCGCACATAATTCCATGATGTTGCCAAACACTTAGAATAATAACCCGAGCCCGGCGCTCACGTAACCGCGCCCTCGCGCTCGGATTATGCAACGCTCAGAACGGAACGGGGTGAAAGGGGGGGTTTCCGTTCCCGACGATCGATTTGACCCAAACACGCGAGGAAGCGGCGCCGGGTGGAGAAACGCCCGGGTTTTTAAGGACGAAAGGAGCGATGGCGGGAAAGTGGAACGTGCCGACTCACCTCCTTTAAATCCCCATCGTGGTGCGGGTTGCTGCTAACTGGAAGCGACTGACATCTCTGTGGGCGGGGCCTCACGGTAACGCCAGACGTCTGTGGAGAGAGCAGAACGCACGCCGTCACTGACGCCCGCCGGCACGAGTGTCGGGTTATACTGACGAGTTACTTCTCCCAAAAAGTAGCAACTTAGTCAGTCACTTAGTACTTACAGCATGATTAAAGTAACTAGTTACCAGGGAAAGTAACTATTGTGATACATTTTTATGTCAAAGAACCACCGGCCCCCTTTACTAGAGCTGCGAATTCAGCTGCATGTTCACTCACTGAATATTGAAACTGAATATTAAATAAGTTTAGTTCATGAAATCGACACTTGATAGAATAAATTGTCTGAACTTCCAGTTTAAAAACGTCACTTTTGGGATTATCTGGGCTCGCCGTTGCTGCGTGTGTGTGCTTGTGTGCGTGTGTGTGTGTGTGTGTGTGTGTGTGTGCGTGTGTGTGTGAGAACAACACCCGCCCAACTCTGCCTCTGGTTGGCTCACCATGACACTTTACTCTCCCTTGGCCAATCACCATCACTTATGCGGTTGCCCTCATTCACACGTGGGCGCATTTCTTGCCCATTTATAAGTTTCAGCCAAAATTGATTTCATAACTATCGTGACACGCCGATCAGACCTAACGTTAGATTCACTGCACGTTTACCGTACAACGTGATGCCCCAATATTTTGCCTAATGCATATGAGTGGGGTGACCCAAATATTAGGGACACTACAGTATACGTCAACACCTCTCTCTCTCTCTCTTTAGATATATTTATATGTTATAGATTTATATAGATAGATAGATTTTTTTATATATTGATATATCTATATACAGATACATATGTTGGTGCTAGCTTGCTGTTTCATCATAAGATCATAAGCGTGTGAACTACATCTCACCTCTGGCCAGAAAAGTGCAAATAATGATGACGTCACGGTGACGTCGATCTCTGACCTTTTAGATTAAAAATGTCACCCTCTCGTCATTTTATCAGATCAGAGGTCTGCGTGACACTAATTGTAATGGGTGAATCTGATTGGACCTCATCTGGAGTTCCCCCTGCGGGCGTCTCTGAGATGTCGCATCCATGCGACTTCATTGGCTGCTGCTGGGACGGCGGCGCGGGCGTGAATATCCTCTTTCAACGACCGCGTTCTCCATTTAAAAAAATAAAAAAACAAACGCACAATTCCAAATTCGTAAACCCCGATCGCTCCGGTCGGCGCTGGTGCGCCGGCGACCGCGGCGCCGCTCGCTCTGTGCAGCGCCGCCTGTCTTCTTATTTCCAGCGAGGTCAGTCAGCGGCGGCCTGAAACCTCCACCGGGCCCCGCGGGGCCCTCTGGAGCTCGCTGTCAGCGGCTGACGGCAGCGGCGCTGACGTCCGCGGCGGCCGCGGCGGCTAACATGTTATGTCACAAGAGCTGCAACTGCAAATCAAATTAATGCTGCGAGTGTGAGTCGTAGTTCGCCCGCACGCACGTGAACGGCTCATCCCAGCAGCACCGCGCTGCCAGGCAGGTTACTGGGGGAGCCCCTACATTTATCACTCATGTTTAGATATGCAGGAGATAGATATATATATCTATATCTATATCTATATATATATATATATATATATATATATATATATATATATATATATATATATATATATATATATATAAATATGTGGGATTCAGTGTCAGCAGTGTGTTTATTTACTAAATCTAATTTCAGATTTGGATTAGATTAAGAATTTACCATCTATAAATCTAATAAAAAAGTCTAACACACACAGGATGAACCAGTCTGTCTCACAAATGTGTGTGTGTTGTTTTTTTTTAAGAGCTGATTCAGTGTCATCAAACGCAGTGTTACAACGTTCAAATCAATTATTCTTGTGGAATAAACAAAACCAAT
>CAAKHG010027629.1:0-20766 GCA_901007715.1 Dactylopterus volitans | reverse complement strand
ACGCTGCTTTTCACCCAAATCAAATCAGCCTCCGCGATGCCATCAGGCCATTTCCTTATATCATCTCAGTGTATCTGCCCGTTTCCCATTGCTTCTCTCTCTCTCACACACACACACACACACACACACACACACACAACACACACACAGGCATGCACGAGCGTCCTGTTAGCACTCTGCTAGCAAGAACAGGACAGTAGAGCCAATCACCAGTGAGAGGGAGGTGCCACAGAGGAGGGAGAACATCAACAACTGTTTACGTTCTGGACCAGAACCCCGTTAAAGGTTTAATGGGGTTCTGGTCCCGGTGAAGGTTTGGGCCTGACGAGCTGCTGATGTGAAATGAATATGACTGAGTCAAGATGGAGGGCGGCCTCCCGCCGACCTCGGGATCTGGACCAGACCGGCTCACATCAGCCTGCTGATACTGGAAACACACACACACGTGCACACACACACGTGCACACACACACACACACACACACACTGTCACGACCCAGCGGGTGATAACAGGGTCAATCTGGGGCAATGCGACATAGACAGAGAATGAAGATAAAGAGAGCGAGAGGATTGTCTTAAGTCGACTTTCCCGCCTCTCCTAGAACTTTGTCCTATCTCGCCGGCACACACCGCGCGCCGCACACCTATTCTCCATAGAATCACCGATAATCCCGCCCTTATCTGTTCGGTGTGTTTAAGCCTGCGAGGGTTAAGTACTGAGGGCACGCCGCGGCGTTCCCGTGGGGGAGGAGATTTGAGGCCGTGGCTGCTGCAGCCGCCGCTCGGATGAGACCCGGCCGGCGTCCTCAGGGACGGCGGCGTTCCCTCGCCGCTCAGCGACGGCGGCGAGCGGGTGGCCGCAGGAGCCGACTGACGGCAGGAACCCGGGGGACACTAATTAAAACTGCGGCGGAAAAGCCTCGCTGCTAGCTCAGCAAACGTTAGCATTAGCTCCGCGCGCGTGTATGTGCGTGTGCGTGTGCGGGTGTGTGTGTGTGCATGCATGTGTGTGAATGACTCGACACTCTGCTGCTCAGAAGTCACGGGCTTCATCCATATACACCAGTACAAGTACAAGCCAGTATAGGTACGAGGAAATAGAAGTATAAGTACAAGCGAATACAAGGCAGTAGAAGCCAGTACAAGTACAAACATGTACCTGTACCATCTTGTACCTGTACAAGCAAATACAAGTACAAGTATAAGCAAGTACAAATGAGTGGGCACAAGTATAAGTGAGTAAAAGTACAACAGTGTGACTCGAATCAGCCGCTGCTCCTAAGTGATGTCGTGATGATGTAACAGTGGCGCTGACCTTTGACCCCTGTGAGACCTTTATGTTGCAGTAATGAATTTCTGGCTTGTTTTAGAGGTTGAGTGGACAC
Source organism: Dactylopterus volitans (assembly GCA_901007715.1). Classification (NCBI taxonomy): domain Eukaryota; kingdom Metazoa; phylum Chordata; class Actinopteri; order Syngnathiformes; family Dactylopteridae; genus Dactylopterus; species Dactylopterus volitans. Next base: position 19,381 of record CAAKHG010027629.1, on the reverse strand, counting down.
ACACACGCACACACGCACGCACACACTCGCGTCCATCTCATGCAGCCATCACAACCATCCGCACACACTAATTGGCCTGTTAGTTATGGCATTAGCCGCAGGGGGAGGGGCTTGCTGTCATTACTGCTGCAGCGGCGTCCCTCTCATCGTGGGGGCGGGGGGACACGAGAACAATCACTCATACACTTCCTCCTCATGGACGCCCCCCCACCCCCCCACCTCTCAGACCAATTACTCACACACATGCCTCTGAGCGAGCGCGCCGCCGCGTCTTTGCTAAGCCCCTCCCGCTCACACGCCCCGTCACACTCAAGAGCACACGCGATGCGTTTGAGGCCGCCCGTCAAAGAGCATTCAGGCCGTTATTTACAGCTCTTTGTCCAGCGGCGGGCGAGCCAGATGACGGTTGCCGCCATGATTTATGTGTTTGAGGGGGAGCGGCGGCGCGGAGCGGCGGCGCGGAGCGGCGCTAGCGTCACCAGCTCGCCGCCGAGAGGAGTTACAGCGTGAACACGCGTGGCGATGGCTCGCAGGTATTGATTCTGGATCATTTCTTGGGCAGAACATATTTCATGGTTGAGGTGTAGGCGATGGCGAGCTGATGGCGGGCTGATAGCGGGCTGATGGCGGGCTGATGGTCCCGCCTTTTAAAGCCGACGGACTGAAGCGCCCGAACGAAGATGGATCCACTTTTAATGTTACAAGCAACAAGCGCCGTTACACGCTTCATCGTTTCGTCAAACATCACGTTCGCGCGGGCGGAGACGCGAATGCCGTCGTCTACCAATCCCGCGGCGGCGCGTCAGAGCAGAGCCAATCGCTGCGGCGCGCGCTGCAATCCGCCCGCCTCGCTGGACAGAGCAAACAGCCGGCTCAGAGCTGACGGCGGCGTCCTCAGAGGAGCGACCTCCCGTGTCAGCGTCGGTGATCTATGGGAGGACGATGGCGCGGTCGCTCCTCCGGGGATAAACGCTACTCACCTCCTCCATCTTGATTCATCTGGTGAGCGGCCCGGCGTCCGTCCCTCCTCCCCCCCTGGGACCATTATTGATGCTAACTTCATGACTCCACACTTCAGCAGAAGCCAATCTGTTCCAGTAAATATCGCTGCTGCTAACATTAGCTGGTAGTTTTTCCTCCAGCGGGTGACCCCCCCCCCCACCCTGAAACCACCACCATCTTCCCTGCTTGCTTTTCATGGTTGGATCAATATGGCTCCTAAGTGCCGTCTGAGCTGAACGAGATTCACTTCACACGCCGGCTGTAACTCAATCTGCACATGACGCCACTGCAGCCGGGTGCCATTTCTCACAGCTCCACTAATATGGGCTAATGTGTGCGTGCGTGTGTGCGTGTGTGCGTGTGTGTTTGTGTGTGTGTGTGTGTGTGTGCGTGTGTCCGTGTGCTGCACAGTTGCGTTGTAACACATGTTCAGAACTGACAGATTTAACGTTTGATAGGCAGAAGTGTAGAATCGCGTTTCTTCCTGAACTTCGACTAAAACATTAAAAAAAAACACCTTAGCCAACATTCCACACAACTACAGCGACATGGGGGACGCTACAAGAACCCTACAAGAACGCCACAGAACGTTGACTGGTCCTCACCAGGGTCTGATTGACGGCCACGCACACAAACAAACTGGACAAACACATCTCAAGCAAAGGAACCCGAAGTGGTTCTTCCAACAGCGTGACAATTGTGAAAAGGTTCTTTGAGTGAAGTAACAGAGTTCTTCAGTCTTCAGGCAGCACAATTATGTTGCTGCTCACAGTCATGTTCACCATCACGGCGGCGTTACAGTCGTGTAACCATCACGGCGGCGTTACAGTCGTGTAACCATCACGGCGGCGTTACACTCGTGTAACCACCACGGCGGTGTTACAGTCGTGTTCACAATCATGGTGGCGTTACACTCGTGTAACCATCACGGCGGTGTTACAGTCGTGTTCACAATCATGGTGGCGTTACAGCCGTGTAACCATCACAGCGGCGTTTCAGTCGTGTTCAAAATCATGGCAGCATTACAGTCGTGTTCACCATCATGGCGGTGTTACAGTCGTGTAACCATCACAGTGGCGTTACAGATGTGTACCCATCACGGCAGCGTTACAGTGATGTTCACCATCACGGCGGCGTTACAGTGGTGTTCACCATCACGGCGGCGTTACAGTCGTGTTCACAAACACGGCAGCATTACAGTCGTGTAACGATCACAGCGGTGTTACAGATGTGTACCCATCACGGCGGTGTTACAGTCGTGTAACCATCACGGCGGCGTTACAGTGGTGTTCACCATCAGTGCTGAGTTACGGTCATGTAAGAGTCGTTGACCTCGCTGGTGTCATGGATAAACGGGGCTTTAAGTCCTGCACAGAGTCGCATCAACATCCTGCAAACACAACAATATTGATCCATTTACAAATTACTGATGTCATACCGCTTCCAGAAATCAATATTCTTCTGAGTGTTATTTCAGATGAAAGATGATAGGATGATGGGAAAGTGCTGGAATGACAAACACCCCCGGAGCGACTGGGATTGGGTGACCAGCATGTAAACGAGAACGAGGGACGATGGACAGCATCTGCTGCTCCACTGCAAACCAGCACACCCGACCACAGGAGGGGCCGCTTTTGGCTCCGCCCACTCAAAGTGTGACACCATGAGCGGGAAGCCATCGAGGGACAAGCGGTGCTGGGCTCTGATTGGTCGAACAGTCTTGCGGTCCAAGAAGGTTAGACTACATCTCCTCTCAACCTTCTACAGCTGCACGCCCGCGTGGAGACACGCCCTTAATTATGCTAAACAGTTTTAACAGGTGGACGGGTGCAGTATGACTCTTAAGCCCCGCCTACTCCATGTTAGTGGGCGGGATTTGCAACAGACTAAAAAATCAACTATGTAATTTTTCTTCAGAGGTGGTTTCTGTCATTTCAGGTCATTTTTATCACACTGATGTTTGTCCAAGCTCGCTTTGCTAGCTAGCAGCTTCAGCTCAGTCCTCCCTGCTCCTGCTCCTGCTCCTGGTTCTGGTTCTGGTTCTGCCCTCTCTTCAGACCGACACCTGCAGTCGGCGTTTGAGCAGATTTGGGGATGACTCGGCGTGTTTGGAGGCGGCGCCGCATCTCCGTTTTGCCTGAGCACCTTCCAGCCGCGGGAGAAGTCTGACTGATGATGGCGATGATGATGGCGAAGCTCCGGCGGCACGGAACCATGGGAATATTCCCACTCATGTCGGCTCTTGCATGAGTTTATTATTAGCTTAATTCCTGCGAATCATGAAGGAGTCACGTGATTATTAATTCATGGCGTTAATGAATTAATGATGTCGGTGATTCATATGTGGAAACCAGTTTGTCAGTCTGGCTTAAACTGAAGCGCCGAGGATCTAACCGGCGATTTATGTGGGTTACCTTGGCGACAGGATGGTGCGCGTGCGTGTGTGTGTGCGCGCGTGTGTGTGTGTGTGTGAGGGTTTAGTAGGTCGGTAGTTGAACTGCTTTCGAATCTGTCGGATGTGTCGTTGTGTTACTGCAAATACAACCATGAATAATAAAACGCCGAGCGTCTCCTGAAGCCATCGTTGTGTCATCAGACGACTCGTTTCACTTCCCCTTCGGATCTAAATGTTGTTTATCAGCTCACACACACACACACACACACACACACACACACACACACACACACACACACCGTTATGCCTCCCTCCAGCCAAAGTCCCTCGGCCACATTTCAATCTGCATTCATATTAGTGTCAAAGCAGCCGCCCCCCTACGCGCCGCCGCCGCCGCCGCCGCCGTGAATAGCCATTACCAATCCATTTGCAGCGGGTTATCATCAGCTGGCACTCGCCCCAAATCCCATCCCGCCGCCGCGCGAGCTCCAGCCCGCCGCGTCCCACGTCGTCATCCACCATCTCCTCCCAGCAAATATGGAATCATCTCATCTCGGATCGGCTCGCTGCCGCTGCCGCCGCCGCGACGACCCGGCTAAGCTAGCTCCGCCGTGACTCGATCAAACGCGACGGAAGCGCCCCGCTGTCAAGGTCGCGGCGCCGCCTCAAGGTCACCTCGCCGATTCACTTCTGCACGTGTCCATCACGTCTCCGGCACAGCAGGAGTTCATAAACACGAATGCCGCGAGGCCACGCCCCCTTTCGGGAGTCTTCCTTTTTGTGAAGAAAACCTTTTTATTTGGAATCGATGGCGATCGCATGACCACGACCAGCAAATTCAAACCAATCATCTTCTGGTGTTTTTGCGGTTGACTCGTCGCCATGGCGATCGTCATGGCCGCCACCGATCGGGATTTCAGTAATGCACTGGTGTCGTACATATGAGGAAGAGCCTTTTATTCTGAAAATCCACTGGGTTGGCTGCGCTGCTGGGGCTTCCTGTCCCATCCTTCTGCTCCGCTGTGTCTGAGGGACACGGACCCGCCTCAGTCGCCTGCTCGCCGGCGCCGCCTGTGGCCGTGGACGCACGCGGCATGTAAAAGTACAAGTTCCCGCCTGAATGCGGCAGCTCCGCTTCCCCAGACCGATTTCTGACTCATGTCCGGGCCGACACCAGTTATTAAGGTTACAAAAATCAATAACGGCAACGGTCCGGCCCAGATGCCGGCGGTGCATCGGCCTGTGACCTTTCACAATAAAAGCCCTGGATGTTACCACGGGGAGCACGGCGCCGCTTTCAGGGGAGCAGACGAGTTTCTGCTTCGCTCAAGTTTGTAATTTGTTGCCGTCGCATCGGGAGAGCTTGTTGGTTGTCACGTAACAGAACGGCAGCAGAGGCGCAACCATGATGGAGGCAGAACCGTGATCCGGCTGGCGTCGGCCGGCGCCGCCTCGCTGCCGCCGACGCACGAACGTCGTTCTGCTTGATTTGTTTTAGCAGAAACAGAATCCAGGCAGTTTAATAAACATGTTCCACTGATGCAAATAGCTGCACAAACACACACGCACACACGCAAACACACACACACGTGCATGCACACACACACACACACACACACGCTCTGGCTTCCTCCCTGTTTATCCATCCATCCATCTCGATGTCGGTCGGTAAGCAGAGCTCAAACTTGCTGCTTCCAGTTGCATAATAAATCCTGCTGCCTGGTTCACAGGAGATCACAAACGCTGCATTAGCATTCCGCTCTCACACACACACACACACACACACACGCACACACACACGCACACACACGCTCACGAGCACGGCTGACAGCGGTGACATCACAGGCTTGTCAACCTAAACACTCTCTCCTTTATACACCGAGCCAAGTACAAACATCCGACCGCCGGCGTCTGTCACAGATTCCAGCTCTGCATCACACACACAGCGCGTACATGTACACGTCGACATGTACATGTACACATCCAGCATGTACATGTGCACATCAACGCAAAAAGGTACACATCAGTAGACGCTGGCGATAAAAGCTTTGGGGGGAATAAATGTGAACCGGCAGCAGCAGGAAGACTCAACAAGCAGGAAGAAACTTTCTGTTAAATTACATAACCGTGGAGGATTATGCTAACTGCTAACTGCTAACTGCTAAACTCAAGGACGCCGTCTCTTTAAGAAGCATTTAAATGACTAAATAAGCCTCGTTTACCTCTTTTTTATTTTTCTTTTGGCCTTTTAAATGATATAATCACAATAGTCAAATGTAATAATCACAATCATTAAGATGCGTTCTGTTTTAGCCGAAAATTTGCAGCGTCATGACTTCATGAGAGCCTGAGAGAACCACGCAGAACATGACCGGAACCGAAATGCTCAACTGCCCTCATTTTGTTGATGAAAAAATGATTTCCTGTTTTTCCAAAAAAAAAAAAAAAAAATCTTTGATATTGTTTAAGGTCAAATGTTATCATGTGATGTTGTAAATTCTCTCCACGTAAGATTTTGCCGGGTTTAACAAACATTTACTCGGTTGATGTGATGATGATTGTTTTTGTTTTCCTTTAAAAACATGGTTGATATTGTTTGTAGAAAAACTGAACTTTGTTTCATCCTGGGCATTTTCAGAGTGAAGTGAATTATTGAATCAGGGGAGACACGCAATCGTCACTCACACTGAATTGCTATCAAAAAAAATTTCAGCAGTTTTGGCAGCCAAATTTTACATGCATTTATTACATTTATTGGAAAAGCCCAACGTGTCTTGCGATAAAAAATATGATTATTCATGATTTCATATGACATAAATAACACTACATGAAGATAAGTGTCTAATAATGGAGATAAGTGTCTCTCATGCTGTTATGTCGTATTTTAAAAAAATTACATTTTTTTATGTCACACTACAGTACAAATTTATGGGGCAGTTGAGTGAAAATGCACAAAAATGGTGTTTTACTTTTATTTTACTGCCTATTTCGCAACGACCTTTTTTTTGAGTATTTTATATGATGATGATGATAATTAGTGACTTATCAGGGTGTTTGATGGGACCACGCGGGGAGACGCGTTTGTGCGCCTTCTTCTTCCTCTGAGATTCACGATATTAAAGAGCTTCAGTCACAACTTTCCTCCCTGGTCCCTCTTCCATCCCTCCAGGATCTGGAGGGGGGTGGAAAATGGAGGGAGGGAATGTGGGGGAGGGGGAATTAGCGCCAATGAGGCCTAATTAGTGAGATTAGAAGTGGAGGGAGCGACTCGCAGCACAACAGCAGCTCTGACCTGCTGCTAATGTTCCCCACCCAGCCCATTTAATCCCATTCACATCCATTATCTTCACCCCCCCATCACTTATCACTGAACGCCATCCATTGTTGTTTTCCTTTCCACATCCTTCCACGACGCACATGTGACCGACGCTCCGAGATCTGGCCTTTCACTCCCGGAGCCGGCGCTTCTATTGAGGGCAGATTCATCAGATGTGATTCCCAGATAGAGGCGGCGAGCGGGCGAGCGAGCGGGCGAGCAGGCGAGAGAGCGAGCGGCAGGATTTTCAGGAAAAAGTCTAAATATGAGAGCGGCGCTCGCTCACTCACTCGCTCGCTCGCTCGCTCGCTGGCTGGCGAGGCTCCTTCTCATGTGAAGGGAAGCAAGTATCAGCAGCTGCCAGTCGGCTCCGTCCTCAAACATCAGAGACGTCGTTCAAAGCCGGCCGACGCCGCGCCGTGCCGCCGACGCCGGGCGGCCGGGCCGGCGGCTGCGGCGGGCCGGCGTCGGGTCAACCTGATAAGGCGTCGGGACTCTGCCCGACTGAGCCGGGAGTCCAAGCCGCTGCGAGCAGGACGCCACACCTTTGATTTGCTGCAACAGCGCAGCTCCGCCGAGATAAAATCACCAAGCTGCTGCCTGCGATCAAAGAGGCGATTTCACACACGCGGACGAGAGCTCAGAGAACAAGCACACACACACACACACACACACTCCCAGACACACACCCCTGGACACCCAGACACACCAGTACGAGCCATGGTGCTCGCCCCATTGCCCCACACCACCGGCCCCACGGCGCTCACCCCACGCCGCCAGCGAGCCCATGTTTAAGCCCACAATCAGACTGATGAGTATCTCAACAGAGACTCATAAAAATAAGGATTAAAACGCGACTGGGGCCCAAACAAACAGCTTAAAGATGACATTTGTGCGTTTCACTCCATCGGCACGGCGACTGCCGCGGATGGTTTACACGGCGCCGCTCAGGATTAGTGGCCAGCCAATGAAAAAAGGCCATCGCGGCAGTGACAGCGAAAAAACCCCAGCATGTCTATCGCTTCCAGGAATCTGAGCTCTGGATTCCCCGCTGCTGCAGCGGCACCACGGTGACAACAACACAGTAAAAGCTACACAGTAACAGCTACGCAGTAACAGCTACGCAGTAACAGCAACGCAGTAACAGCAACGCAGTAACAACAACACAGTAACAGCTACACAGTAACAGCTACACAGTAACAGCTACACAGTAACAACAACACAGTGACAGCTACACAGTAACAAATACACAGTAACAGCTATGTAGTAACAGCTACGCAGTAACAGGTGCACAATAACAGGTGCACAATAACAGCTACACAGTAACAGCTACACAGTAACAGCTACACAGTAACAACAACAGAGTAACAGCTACACAGGAACAGCTACACAGTAACAACAACACAGTAACAACTACACAGTAAAAGCTACGCAATAACAGCTACACAGCAACACAGCAACAGCAAGACAGCAACAACACCACTCAAACAGCTACACAGTAACAACTACACAGTAACAGCTACATAATAACAACTACACAGTGACAACTGGGAGAACTACTGTCAGTCACATAGGAGAAGAGGAAACCCGCCACCACAGAAGAAGAATGCAGTTTAAGAGCAGAGTGGATGTATGCTAACACTGTTAGCTACAAGCTAATGCTACTAGCTTCTGTGTTGACCTGCATCAGCACAGTCTGGCTGTGTAATCACATTAAAACGTCCCACTAAACGTGTTTATGACTGATGGTTGCTGTGGCGGTTTATCACTGGAACGCGAGGATGCTGTGTGTGTGTGCGTGCGTGCGTGTGTGTGTGTGTGCGTGCGTGCGTGCGTGTGTGTCACGGTCAGACATCATCTGTGCAGCTAAAACTAGCTGGGATCAAAGTCAACACGCGTCACATTGGCGGATTCAGCGTGCGAGTAAGACAAAAACTCGGCATGGAGGACGCGGAGCGTCACCTCGCGAGGGGTGAATGGCGGCGGGGGGAGTGTGAAGAGCTCGTGGTGAGGACAGGAAGTGTGAGTGCGAAGGGTCTGCGAGCGAGTGTGTGTTCAAACGTGTGTGCTAATTCTGGCTAATAGGCCCGGAGGCCATGTTGCTGGCGAAAGCGGCGCTCCCTGCTTTGATGTAATTAGATTTCCTCTTGGTCGACTGTCAACATCATGTCATAGCGGCGCTCCGCGCGGCGACATCGCCTGAGAGGCTTTTCTCACTGGCGGCGGCCCAGAAGATGGCCGCCGGCGCCAGGGTGGTGTGACTTACACAAACAGCGGAGGGATGCATGTGACAAACGTGTGACCTCACCGGACGCCGCGCGAGGAGCGCCGGCGACCTTCCCGCGTCCGACCCGTCCTCACTGGGCGGACGTCCTCGCCGCCATCAGAGTGAACCCTCCAGAGCTTCTGATTGGCCGATCAGATCGGTATTTAAATGATGACATTTACATGTCAACGATATTCCGGTTTTTGCTCAGGAAAGGAGAAGTCACTGCAGATGTCCCCGAGGGCCGGACATTCCCGACAGGCCCAATCAGGAACATGCGAGCTCATGATCTGACGCACCAAAGTGGGGTTCATGTTGACGTCCAATCAAACGCCGTCTTAAGCCAGGATTTACTCAACCCACACAGACCACATTTGGTGTCTGCAGGCCACCGTCCAACCAGGTCCATGCCAGCATTGTAACCGTCACGTGTCCTCACATGCAGAGACATTGCACAGGTTTCCTAATGTCCGGTTTGGCGAAGGTCCAGTGGTGCAGGGCCTGTCCCAGGATGCACTGCAGGGACGCGCGCACACACCTAACACACACACACACGCGCGCGCGCAGACCATTATTTGACACATCAAGAGGACGGGTCACTCCTGCTAACCCTCCGTGGTGAGTTTGACGCAGTTTCTATGACGACTGGCTGACATGGCCGAACTCTAATGAGCGCGTCCGGCCCGGCGCCGCCCTCCTGTCAGTCCGCGTGCAGGGTTAGAAGACCCGTGTAAAGGCTGGGACCGGTGAAGCCGCACGTCTGGGCGCGAGTGTCCGCGGCTGCTGCCGTGTGGGTCATGTGACCGTGATGTCAGCGCGGCTGTTTAATGCCACGTCGCTGCAGCAGGAAAAGAAATACAAGCAGAGCCCGTCGGCGAGGTTGAACACGCCTCCTGATGTTGAGAGTCTTTAATGAAATGTCAAAGCTCTCAAACATCTCTTGTCTTGCAGCCTTTTACCTGCACTTTCTTTTTAAAGAGCTGAGCTAAGAGGCTGCTGGAAGCTCTCACCCTCTGCCTTTAATTCAGCAGGAAACATTCCGGTGGCCACACAAACAAGCGCGAGCGCCGGCAGGCTGCAGCGGTTCCTCATCCAGACGCCGCTCATTAGCACTTGGCAGCCGGCGCGCACCGTTGTTGGACTGAAAGCAAAAGCTTGTATTTTTGTGTTTGTTGGAGGGCGCAGGACATTTACCTGTTTATCTGAGGCGGCGTCATTACACACTGGCCGCACGCCGCCGCTGCGACTCCATGACGACGCAATCAGGGAACCACGACCGGATCACCAATCACACGTCCATGCAGCCCACTGGCCTGCCTCTGCGTCTGGTGAGCCGCTTTCACGCTGGCTGGAAAACTCGCTAACATTCGGTACCTCCCACTAACATCCACCAACATCTGCAAACACCTGCTAACACGCTAGCATCTACTAACATTCAGTAACACCTGCTAATACACTAGCCTCTACTGAACATACATCAACATCTGCCAACACTTGGTAGCATTTACTAACATACACTAACATCTGCTTACACCTGCTAGCACCAATTAGCATATGCTAGCATCTACTAACATATGCAAACATCCACTAGCATCCACTCACACACGCTAGCATCCACTAGCATCTACTAACATATGCTGCCATCCACTAGCATCCACTAACATCTGCTAGCATCCACTAACATACGCTAGCATATGCTAGCATACACTAGCATGTACTAACATACGCTAGCACCCATTAGCATCCACGAACATATGCTAGCACCCATTAGCATCTACTAACATATGGTGGCATCCTCTGGCATCCACTAACATATGCTAGCATCCAGTACCATCCACTAACATGTGCTAGCATCCACTAACATATGCTGGCAACCACTAGAATCTACTAACATCCACTAGCTTCTATGAACGTGTGCTAGTATCCACTAGCATCCACTAACATACGCTGGCATCCACTAAAATATGCTAGCATTCTCTAACATACGCTGGCATCCACTAAAATATGCTAGCATTCACTAGCTTCTATGAACATATGCTAGCATCCACTAGCATCCACTAACATACGCTGGCATCCACTAAAATATGCTAGCATTCACTAGCTTCTATGAACATATGCTAGCATCCACTAGCATCCACTAACATACGCTGGCATCCACTAAAATATGCTAGCATCCTCTAGCATCCACTAGCAACCGGAGCAGTGGACGAGTGAATGTGAGTGTATGTGAGCGTTACTATAACTGTGATGCAGTGAATATACAGCATAACTGTGAATTAGCATAACGAAAGAACGTTAGCACGTTATGGGTAGAAACGGCAGACAGTCATCAATACCAGTGTGACACGGAGCGAACATGGCGGCGGCCTGGGCGCCGGCAATAATCTGGAGTAGGGCAGCGTTCACGCTGGGATTAGAACTGATTCTCATGCATTGAGTTTGCTTCTCGCTGCCTCTGGAACTCTCTGAATTACTCTGCAGTCGGTTCTCTACCCAGAAAGTATTTCAGGGGCGTCAGGCTTGGCTGCTTTCCATTCCATTTCCCCCGCGGGTCATCCATCGGCCCGGGGACGTGGCGAGCCGGAGCGCCCCGGCCCGAGGTGATTAACGCAAGAAAGATGGCTGCAGTTTGCAGCGTAAATCCAGAGGCGTTTCAGGTGGAACACGGCTGCTTGTCTCGCAGTGAGGGATGGAGGAAGCCTTCGACCAATCAGCGGCGAAAGCCTCTCAAGTCTCAGGGCGGGAGGGGGGAGGAAGATGGAGGACGGCGAGCGGTCTCAGGAAGTAGCGCGCGGCGAGGAATGAAAGAGACGAGAGCCCGGCGATATTGCAGCTGCTGAACATCAATCCAGCAGATGAGGCGGGCGCTGTCCAATCAGCACCCAGCCAGCAGCCGGCCAATCGGACGAGCGGATGTCTGCGATCAATTCTTACTGATCATTTTAATCGATCCGTCATCCTTCAGCCCTCGCCGGGCGCCACGCCTGATGACCGGCGGGGTCAGGTGACCGCGAGTGGGCGTGGTCTCAGCGAGTCATCAGCCCGCCCGCCATACTGATGAGGACGAACCCTCGTCACGCTCATTTAGAGTTAAAGATCCACTGACGGATGGACGTCAAACGCGCAGTCAGGCGACTGCGGGCCGGCCTGACCTTTGACCCTCCCCGAGCCAAGCCTCTCTTCTTCGCTGGATCTACGCTCGCGCCATGTTTTCCTGCGGAATTAAACCCTGAACCACCCGCTCGCCGACTCTCGGAATCGTGTCTCCTGATTTAGTTTCTGACCTTTTCGTTTCACTGCAGTCGAAACATGAGTTGATAAACACGCAGCCGGCTGCTCGGGAGGACTGAAGCAAGACCGAGGCCGTTTGATTGGATGTGGATCAGCGCAGAGACCCGCCTCTCCTCTTTTAATGGCTTAAATGCATCCCGGAAACTGGAGGTTCTGATGGTTCCGTTTGTGCTTGAACCCGCCGTTAGCATGGCGCGCTCACGGTCAGGCTCTCACACGCAGCTAGCAACCGTTAGCATGCGGAGACTCTGCAAAAGCGCTTCCCTGCGAGCCACGCCTAGCATCGTAGCACCGGTGCTAGCGCCCGTGTTTCACGTATATTCAGTTATTGGCAGCCTGCACTCATAAGCACATGGGAATGGAGCTGCCCGTGAATTTGCTTGCAGTTATTGTTCCGCTCCAGTAGGGGGCGCTATGCATCGCGCTGGCAGTGGCTGCAGCTCCGTGAGTGGTGGAACATCTCCCGCTGTCTCCGCCCTCTTTGCCGGCGTCGCCCTGCCTTCCCGTTTCTAGTGCGAATTGCGAACAGGGGCAAATAGATCCTGGCTCTGTGGGAAATACTGCTGGACCCGCACCGGCTCCTGTGCTAGCTCTAGCATTAGCACCAGCGCTAGCACTAGCATCGGTCCTAGCTCTAGCATTAGCACCAGCACCCGTGCTAGCTCCAGCATTAGCACCAGCATCGATGCTAGCTCTAGCATTAGCATTAGCACCAGCGAGCTGCAGAGGGCCACACTGGTCCTACTAAAGGTCTGGAAAGAGCCACATGTTGGACAACTGATTGAAAGGTTAGCTGGTTAGCATTGTTAGCGCATTGTTAGCGTGCCTGCTAGAACAATGAGCCTTTGATTACTCTGATGCTCTCAGGATATCAAACACACCACACGGCCCAGTTAATGCTTGCGCTCATCTGGGCCCTGGTTCTGGCCCTAGTTCTGGCCCTGGTTCTGGCCCTGGTTCTGGCCCTGGTTCTGGGTGGGCTGACCGCTGGTTAGCTGTCGGACGCTGATCACCCGCTCTGCCGCCCTCTAAAATAGCTGCGCTGCGTTCAGGTGTCTCTTTTCTCAGCGCTCTGGTTCTTTGTGCTGGAACTGAAGTGGGTCCAAATGTCAAACCGTCTTTTCCGCCCGAGCCCGGCGGCCGACATCACGTACGGCTGCCGGCATTGTACGGCGGCGGCGGCGGCGCTCCAGCAGCTGCGGGCAGAAGGCTCAGCGTGGCTCTCGGTTCTTGTTCATCACCTCAGCAACGTCTCCTCCTTCTTACATCTTATTCTACTTTTTCATGCCAGACAAGCACCGACAGCCTGGTGGGGGGGCGGGGCCACCTGCGGGGGGCGGGAGCACCTGGGGGGGCGGGGCCACACGGGGGGGCTCCACCTCCTGAACTGAAGATCGGCGTGGAAATGGGGAGACAAACCGGCTTCAGGAGGGCGAGCACCAACGAGGAAGACAGAGACGTGAGCCGCGGAGAGCGAGGTCGCCGGAGACGCCGGAGACGAGCGCCGCCGCACTTTAAATCACCTCCCCCCGGACCGGAGACAAATAGGGCTCGGTGCCGGCCTGCGAGCGGCGTCGCGTCTCTCCGAGGAGGAAGACGCGTCTCCCGAGCATCAAAGTGGAAAAAGCAGCGCCGCTGCAGGAATTTAATGAGGCTCTGCAGCGAGCGTGACGCAACGCTTCCTGGCATGGACGGAGACGCTCGCTGGAGGAGCAGCGGAGGCAGCGCGGGAGTCCCAGCAGCACCAGCACACACACGCACACACACAGATACACACACACACACACACAGATACAGATACACACACACACTCACACACACACATGCAGACACACACACACACGCATGCAGACACACACACATGCAGACGCACACGCACGCACATATACACTTGCAGATACACACAAACACACACACACACATGCAGACACACACACACGCATGCAGACACACACACACGCAGACACACACACACACACACACACACATGCAGACACACACACACGCATGCAGACACACACACACGCATGCAGATACACACACACACTCACACACAGACAGACACACACACGCACGCACACACACACACAGACATGCAGACACACGCACGCACGCACACGCGCAGGCACACACACACGCAGACACACACACACACACACACACACACACACACACACACACACACACACACACACACACACACACACGCACACACACACACACACACACACACGCAGACACACACACACGCAGACACACACACACGCAGACACACACAAACACACACACACGCAGACACACAAAACTGATGCACAGGTTATATATGATCGTGATTGATCTGCCGTGTGATAAGTGATGGATCCACACTTACAATATGTGATTAATCTGCATATGTGATAACTGACTGATCTGCACAATCTTTGACATTCACACACAATAGGGGATTGATCCGCAAGTATGATCGGGGATTGACCTGCAAGTATCATATGTGATTGATCTGCAAGTATGATCGGGGATTGATCTGCAAGCATATGTGATTAATCTGCATGCAGGCACAGAAAAGTGCCGCCGCCTCATGAATGCAGGCATCTTTTCTGTGGCTGCATTCATGGGAGCTGTGCAGTCAGTCAATCACTACATGTCCCAGGATGCACTGCTGCTGACACCTGCCGGACCATGGTGTGATGATGTCACTGATGATGTCACTGGGCTCAGAGGAGGAGCCGACGCTGCAGCCACTTAAACACTCGTAAACGTGGGGAATTAAATCTTAGATGTTGTGAGACGTGCCACTACCACACTTCCCATAATGCACCTCTGCAGCATCTCGGCTTGAATTCCCAGGCGTCCCCCACGGAGACATCAGAGGTGTTACACAACTGCTCTCATAAGCTGTAATCAAACGTGTGCTACTCCCATGGAATCGTGGGAGAAGTGCGTTTCCGTTCAACATCTCTGTTCCAGAAGCTGCATCTCTGCAGGGGACCATGGCGACCCATGATGCCTCCCATGATGCCTCCCATGATGCCACCCAGGATGCCACCCAGGATGCCACCCAGGATGCCACCAAGGATGCCACCAAGGATGCCACCCATGATGCCTCCCATGATGCCTCCCATGATGCCTCCCATGATGCCACCAAGGATGCCACCCATGATGCCACCCATGATGCCTCCCATGATGCCACCAAGGATGCCACCCATGATGCCACCGATGACGCCAACGGTGCCACCAAAACGGCGAAACCCCGACTGCGATGACTCATCGTTTTCATATTTATCCCCTCATCAGCCAGCCAGGAGCTTTTAAAGCGAAAAATAGAGAATTCAACTTTTACTGCATGTTTGTGTGTGCGCGTGCGTGTGTGTGTGCACGTGTGCGTGTGTGTGTGTGCGCGTGTGCGTGTGTGTGTGTGTGCACGTGTGCGTGTGCGTGTGTGTGTGTGTGGCCATCAGCTATAATGTGATCAGAATAACAATCCATGCTAATCAAAGCAGGCTGATGCGAGAGAAAGAGGAAGAAACGCCAGAGATGGTTGAGAGAGGAAGCGGCAAGACGAGATGAGAAGAAGAAGAGGAAGAAGATGATGAGAGGAACAGAGGAAGAGCAAGGAGGGCCCGGATGATAAAGGAAGGGGGGAGGATGAAAGGAGCAGAACAGGAGGAGAAGAAGAAGAGCGAGCGGAGGATAAATGACGGGCGGCGGCGGGAGAGGAAGAGGAGGAAGTGACACCCGCCATCATTCCTGCACCTTCTCCGGGAGACAGCAGCTGCTTCCACTCGTCCGTCAGCGGGATGACGGATGGAAGTCGAGTCGAGTGCGTTTCAGCGCTCACAATCAGAGTGCCTTCTGGGAAATGGCAGGAACACCCATCTCCAGCGCCGCCGCCGTATCGGAGAGCTGTCAGCGGCGCGCGGCCGGCCACCGCCGAGCCCGTCTGACAAACGAGCGCCGAGCGTGTGGAGGTCCTGACACGGCGCCCGCGGCCTCGCCGACGCCACCTGGCGAGCGTCCCTGCCGGCCAAATCCCGTCATCCTGCGTCGCGCCGCTCCTGAAACAAACTGGCGCCGTCACCCGCTTCCATCTGGAGGGCAGGCGGAGCGCCGCCGCTGTCGCCCTCGCCCTCGCCGCCCTCGCCGCCCTCGCCGCCCTGTTTGCTCGGTGTCGCCATCACTTATGCGCTCGTCAGCCGGCACGCCGGCCGACAGCCTGTCAGTCTCGCCTCCGTTTAGCACGCAGCCGCCACACGCGGCGACACGGAAGCTGGCGCCGCCGCGCTGCCGGCGCCGGGGCAACAGCGGAGAGGCTGCGTTCACCTCTCCACTCTCATTAACATCTCGTGTCTGAACGCCTCGTTGTCTTTGTGTGTGTCTCTGCCCGCACGCCACCGCCACACGCCGGTGCATTCAGCCACTCTTCCCGCTGCGCCGGCTAGTATGCTATGCTAAACGACCTGACAGCCAATCAGAGAGCAGGACACGAAACACGACGAGTTGCAGCCAATCGCCGCTGCGACATTCCTGATGATGCCACACCTCCAGAGACGTGGGCGTGTCTGCGAGCTGGTGGGTCACAAACAACATGGCCGCCGCACGTTGTGATGGCGTTCACACACCCGCTGAAACCGCTGCCACCGATGATTATGGGGACGGTGGCGGCTGAATGGCCTCCGGGCGCAGCCGCCATATTGTCACCGGAACGTGAAACAAACTCTTAGCTTCGACCGCCATGTTTCTGCGCCCTTTGTGACTTGGTGTGAGCGTTTCAGCTCCTAAAGACCCCTCCTACTTATGCGGCGCGCCACGCCCACGCAGGAGGCAAGATGGCGGCAAGACGACAGAACATGGAACCGTGGGGGATGAGGAGGGACGCGCCCCCACCCCCCCCTCCTCGAGTTTCCGCGGTGCAAAGAAGAAGAAGAAGAAGAAGAAGATGGGAGGCAGATTAAAAAGTTAGCAAGCAGGCCCGGCTGAGCCGAAGCGCTGATGGAGGAGCGGCACGGGTCAGCCCGCCATCATCATCATCATCATCATCACCGCCGCCGCCATCATCGCCGCGTCGCCACAGTCGTGCTCGCAGATATCATTTGCGGCGCGATATCATCATCGCCATTGTTACGTTATCAGAACTATTTATCTGTAGTTGGTGCAACAAAACAGCATCATTTCCTGCTAAAAAAAAAAAAAAATCGATCTCCAAGCAGGAGGGATGGTTTCTCTTTTTCCAATTATCTCGCAGCGGATTCCCTCCTCCTCTCCCTCTAAATGACGCGGCGGCGGCGGTGGCGGTAGCCGCCGCGGCGGCCGCACCGCCTCCTGCAGGGATAATGGCGAGCCCCCCCCACCTTTGTTGAAGCTCACGCACACAAACAACGCACGCTATCTTTTAATCAATCTATTAAGGACGGCGGCGGCGATGACAGGCCGCGCCGCCGTCTGATAAAGTGGCCCGCGAGCAGCCGCGGCGGCGTTTCCCGGCCACACCGGACGGCGGATAATAGCGCCGAGATGATGATGATGATAATGTTGCCAACCAAGCGTATCCAATCTCTTCCCTAAATGTCACCCCGCCTCTCCGTCGCCGTGACGGCGGTCCGCTCGGAGTGGTTAACAGACGCGCTCGTGCATGCGCGCAGCAGAGGCGCGCGAGCGGAGACACACGTGCGCGCGCGGCGGCGGAGGTGAAATTGCACCGAGGGTTGTGTTTCTCCTCGCCGCCGGGAGCGACGGCGGCGTTCATTTCTCACAGCGGAGAGCGACAGATTGAAGACCAAACATCTCTCTTTCCCGCCTCCCGCGGCCGGCTCGCTCTGTGGTGTGTTTGGTTAACCCGGGGCTGAGGCGCCGCGGCGTGTCAGCGCCGTGGCGTGTCAGCGCCGTGGCGTGACACCCCGCATGCCGGAAAAGTGATGCCCCGTGTCGGCGAGCAGGCGCCTCAGGCCGCGACAGCGTCCCGCGTTTGCTGCTGCCGCCGCCGGCAACAACAGAGTCGGCTCCTGGAAAAACTCGCACACCTCCCGGGCCGGGGAGGTCGCGTGATCGGCGCCAGGCCGCCGCCGCCGCCGCGACAGATCAGATCAGATCAACTGATCAGTTATCAATCAGCATGAGACTGAGAGTTTCAGGCTGCTGCCGTTTCTTTACCAGCAATTAAACTCAAGAAGAAGAGTGTGACCTCAGCGCGTGACCTGGCCGTCAGTCCCGGTGAAGCTCACACACTCCTACCTGCACCGGTGTGCGTGCGTGCGTGTGTGTGTGTGTGTGTGTGTGTGTGTGTGTGTGTGTGTGTGTGTGTGTGTGTGTGTGTGTGTGTGTGTGTGTGTGTGAGATGGCCACGCCTCTCACAAGAAAGAGACGTCAGCTCGGGACTGTAAAGAGTGAAGCTGCTCGCTCGCTCGCTCGCTCGCTCTCAGTTTTCTGATCACATCCCTGCTCATCGATACTCCAGCTTCAGCCTCCGCCCGCCACTGCTGAATCATGGGAAATCTCCCCGGCCGCTCCCGTTCGCTTGGTTTTATTAATCGCAGGCAGATGAAGGAGAATCGCGAAGAGAAGATAAAAAGAGAAGGTGACGTGGATCGCGGACGGAAGCGAGGCCGCGGCGCCGGCCCGCGTCGTCCTCTTTAAGATTCACATTTGTTTTTGATTGATATTAAAAAAAAAAAACAACCGCAGAATGAATCAGCCGGCGAGCCAAGAGGGGGGAGGAGCCTCCGGAGCGGGCCGACCAATCGCATGTCCGAGAAAAATCGCCATCATGGCGCGACTGCTCCCGTAAGGAAGGCTGATCCGGTGGAACGCAGCCGTGCAGTCGAGTCCAGTTTTATCGGAACAAAGACAGCAGCCTGTGAGACCCAGACCAGTATGAGACCCAGACCAGTATGAGAACACCAGTCTGAGACCCAGACCAGTATGAGAACACCAGTATGAGAACACCAGTCTGGATTTATTCAAGCGATCAGGATTATCTTAACACGCTCTTTTACACTTCAGGCTGGTGTGTGTGTGTGTGTGTGTGTGTGTGTGTGTGTGTGTGTGTGTGTGTGTGTGTGTGTGTGTGTGTGTGTGTGTGTGAGAGATGGAAAGAGTGAATTTATGAGTGTTTCACCAC
>CAAKHG010027627.1:50578-64597 GCA_901007715.1 Dactylopterus volitans | reverse complement strand
CGTCTTAGAAATAATAGCAGTCTATCTACCTATATGACTGAATGCAGCTTAAAGTCTCTTATGCTCTTAAGTCAATGCAACATTTACAAAGAGACTAAGCTCAACAATGTTCAAATCATCATTAGAAATTTAGCTGAAACTGCGCATTCTACAGCATTATGATAACAATAATCTAAAGATAGTGCTATGACTTTGGATGCTGAATGTGGAGGATCAAACTCAGTGAGCTTTAATAGTGCTTATAATGAGATGATTGCTCCTGTCCAGCATTCCTCCTTCCTTTACACCCCCTCATCGCTCTTTAGTGGTGCTTCTAAAGCACATTGAGCACATGCAGCCGCAGACCCTTCAGCGTGTGTGTGTGTGTGTGTGTGTAGTTAATGTTTAGTTAATGATTAACACAACCCTCCCACCCCTCCCCACACCAACCCCCCATTAAGCCCATCTCTCCGCTGGTGCTCGCCTGCAGCCTCGGCTCATGACGTAGGAGGTGGACGCTAATGAACAGGCCCCCAGTGGAAAATTCATGCTGGTCATGAATGTGCCAACTGGAAAGTGATTATCCACTAAGACAAAAAAAAAAAAAAAAAAAAAGCAAACGCGAGATGGGGAGATTATCATCCCTGCCGCTGTAAATGTCAACCCTCTTTTCAGTCCACGTGGTTATGATGTAATCCAGGAGCAGTTAAGAGGAGCTAATAACCAGGTTAAACACTCACACACACACTTTTTTTTTTCCCCCACTGAGCCTGAGCAGAATCGCCACGGTGACCTGGGCAGGCAGGCGGGTCCGTTCACACCCAGCGGCTTTTAATAACCATACGCAAGCCTGACACCAACTTCTGCTTTTATATAAAAAGGAAACTGCGCCGTGTGAACTTCATTCCGCCGGTGCAGTTCACCCCGCTGCAACTTCCTCTGTGCATTTCTGACCCGTCAAGGCAAAACAAGAGGTACAAAAAGGGGATTTTCATGAGATAAAAAATCTTCCTCTACTGTCTCAAAGGAGTCAGGGGGTGGAGGGGGGCGGGGGGGGGGGACTACTTTTCCAGTACACATTTGTCAAATTCGCATGGATAACGTTGTCATTGCTTTTGGTGCCTGCTGCCAGCTGTATGCAAATGAGGCACTCTCCCTGTTCAGCCGCACGTCCGCCTCACCTGGTGCGTCAGGTGCGCAAACTCTAATCCTGTTGTAGATACTTTAGACCGAGAAAATGACTCTGATTCCACAGCTGGATTTAAAAAGAAATGTTTTTTTTTTTTCTCACAAGAATTTAGCTGACATGGCGGCAGTTTCTGCTCCTAATTGGAGGATCTATTTCGCCAGGCGGCAACAACAGCGGTGCTCCCCCGGCGCCGGCGCGGGAAACGAACTCGTGCGCCCTTTTCCATGTTGCGCATCCGTACCTGCGTAACGCGAGCCGAACGAACAAAACTTCGTCTTCAGGTATTGTGCGTGAGGCTCAACGTGAAGCAAATACGGACATGGGAAAAGTCGCAGCGCGTCAGCTGACGGTCCCGAGCGGAAGGCGCGCGCGTCACCGGCGCCGGCTCCTCGACCTCTGCAGGGGGAGATTTGGAGAAGTTAGAGCAAACGATGACATGGAAACTCTGATTATTATTATTATTATTTTCAAATAAGAGATTTCATTTTTAAAGTGGGAGGTGGGGGGGCGCACAGCTTACCTGTCGAAGAAGCCAGGTTGGATAAAAATGCGCAACCTTGGTTCGGCTCGCCTTTTACGCGCACTGCTTGCCGTTTGTAACACGTATAACCTTTTATACCCCTACATGCTCGCCCTCTCCCTCCTTCTCTCTCTCTCTCTCCCTCTCTCTCTCCCTCTCTCTCTCCCCCCTTCAATTGGATGAACGGGAGAGAAGATCCTCAGGGCGCACACACACACACACGCACACACCTGTTGCACGGTGCGTTACTCGTTGCTCTGATCCAATATTGACACAGAGGGGGAGGTGAACACACACACACACACACACGCACGCACGCACACAGGAAAATGAATTATTCCGACCATCCCTTCCCTCCATCCAAAGCGCGCGCCCTCCCTCCCTCTTTGCCAGGCAACGTGTCTGACCTTTGCGCCTTTGCGCCTGCGTTGGTCGGTAACGTAGCTACCCGCCGCCTCCGCCGTCCGCCCGCCCGTCCGCCCGTCCTCGGCAGCCGCTCCAGCATCATTTCCATAACGTTCTGCCTTGCAAATGCGCCTACCTGCCGCCGAACGGCCGAACCTGCCCGGCAACTTTCGGCGAGAGCGCGAGGAAACAAAAGTTTAGAGGCTCAGATGGAAATTAACGTTCAGGGCCCCGGTGGCGGGAGCGCGCGGGAGTTGCGCGGTTCAGCGAGGCGTGCTGACGTTTTAGTCACTGCAAAACCCGAATAATAATCATTTTAAAAAGCCTTCTCACAGTTCTCATTATTTTAAAAGGTATATTTTGAGCCTTTATTGACATATTAGTGTTTCAAGTCGACTGCACACACCTCGAGTCTTCAGTTTTCTAAGTAATAGTCCTTAGCTGACTTTATATATTGCCAAAAGTAAAATAAAAAAAGTTTAAGTAGGCTATTGGGAAGGCATTTAGTGGTCAACAGAGGCATTTAAAGAAAAAGACTCAGCTTTTCTTCGACCCTTTTGCAGATTTAATGTTACACCCCGTCTGCTCAATGGAAGGATAAAAAAGGGACTCGAGCAGTGATGTCACATTTATTAACTATATTTTTTTTCCTCCTACTTGTCAAAACCGGGGCGACCACTTCATTTTCCACAGGCAAAAAATAAAAAAAATCATTTACATTGTTACGCCACTGAAAATTCCAGTTTTTGTGAAAACAGCCTCCTTTAAAATCAGACTTTAGTTGAACGTGTATGTTGGACCTGCAGACACAAAGTGACACAAACAGACTGACTGACTACACTCCCAATTTGTTTATTGCATTTTTTTACAGTTTGCATGAGGGTAAGCACATGTTCATGAGATCACCTTTTTCAAAAATACTTTTTTTTGTTCACTGAATCACAAAAGGAGTCATCGCCCTGATAAAGCCGACAGTTCGGCATCGTCTCGTGAGGAGTGAAGACAAGGTCCCTGAAAGAGAAACTGCGCATTTGTGCAACCAATCGCGATGCAGGGTGCCGCTGGCTCCCGCAGCCACGGCCCCCGGCACGCACTTTAAACGCTCCCCTAAAAAAAAAAAAAAATAATAATAATAATAAACCGCTGATGAGTCGGCGCGCTCACATCACAACTGACCCGACCGCATCCCTTTGTAAACTGAGGCGGCACACGGCGTCGCTCGTTCCGTGTTTGCGATATGGACGGCAGACACTGGACGCAATCACGCCGCCGTCATGTCGGCTGCACTGGCCTCCATCGCAGAAGCAGAAGAGGCCTCCACCAAGCCCCATATACCTTTTTAAAAAAAAATTTTATTATTAAATTCCACCTGAAAGCTCCTGCATAATCCTGGTGACAGGTGAACGCTTGCAGCTGACAACTGAGACGTCGCAAGTTTAGTAAAATTCATACTTCATCGTGTCAAAGCTCTGTGTGCATCTCAGGCAAAACAAAAGCATCTTTTTTTTTTTCTTTCTCTACGCTAAAAAGACGCCGTCGTCCATTCATGGACGGAGCGCTCGCTGTCGTTGGAGGTCCTGCATGGCAAAGAGTGAACGCTTAAAACCTCCGACTCAAAATCTAAACTGCACGGTGCAAAATTTCAACTTAAAAAAAAAATAATAATAAAAAGAGGTGATTATTCAGTAACTGTTAGCCAAACGCGCTCCTACTTGTTCCGCCGCCACGACGCCCGTTCATTGGTTGAGAAGAGCGGGCGCGGGCGGCGGTTGGTTCGTGGCGAGGAAAAAGCCTCCGGTTGGCCCGGAGGTGGCGGTTCTGGTTTCGGGAGATACGCCTCGTAATCCTGCTTCCCGCGCACGAATCCCCGGGGCAGAGGACGGGCTCGGCAGGTCAAGGAAAGACAAATAACCGCGGTAACTCAACGCAAGCATAGCTGGATCTCCGTCTGAGGCTCTGCGCAGTCAGACCGAGCAATTCATTAAAAAAAAATCAGCCTGAAAGGAAGTCTGAGAGCGTTTTTTTTTTTTTTTTTTAAACGCCTGGTCAGGGACGCCGGCGCAGAAGAAAAAGGTGTTTCGCCAGTCAAGTGTCCGATTTATTTCTGGCATGTCGTTGGGAATCTGTGTGTTCCGGCAGTGTGGCGCACAAAACAGACCAGCGTGTGTCTCTACACCGAGGGTGGGGAAAAAAAAAAAAAAAAAAAACAGCAAACAACAGGAAGAGGCCTAGTCCCTTAGTAAAAGTAGTACTTTTGATTTTGGATGAAAATTAAATGTGCTGATGATGCCACTGAGCTGCTATTGGCCCATCAGGCCCAGTCTCCTGGTATAAGCCTCCCAGCCGGACGCTCTGTACGCCTCGGCCGCCTTCAGCCTATCAGGAGCCTCCAGGATGCCCCGCCCGACTATGATGACATCAGAACCTCTGTTGAAGATCACCTCCTCCGGAGTGGAGTACTGCTGGCCCAGCACATCTCCTGCACAGGGAGAGAGAGAGAGAGACGGGTGAGGAGGAGGAGGAGGAGCAGGATGAAGGCTACGATAACGGCGGTTGCTGGAGCCGCAGCGCCACCTACAGCACGCAAGACGCCATGTTCCAGAGGGCAAAGTTTGAGGCTTCGGGGGAAAACTAACTTCCAGGATCACAATCTATCGGCACCACGTGCGGTTGGATCCGTGTGCACGTGCACTGTATTGTGACGGCGGTGTCAGTCAGTCGTGCTCGGATCGGCGTTAAACAGTGCAGGAGGCCTCGTTGTGGAGAGTCTGCCGTTTAGAGGGCAGCAGGGGCAATCGTAACTTAAATTACCGATGATGTACGTGGGACAAGAGGCTCAGGTGGGCTGCCAGGGCCCGCAGCATCTTCTGTTAGGAGAGGCAGCTGCAAATTCATAAACGGCGCAGATTTAAAAATGCGGCAAGAAGTGTTTTTGTTGTTGAATCATTTGGCTTAAATAAATGACATAATTAAAAGACAAAAATATACCGTCCACGCGCGCGTACGGAGGACCAAGGGAAAAATACGCTGGATGGTTCTAAAGCAACGGAAAACAAAAAAATATCGATTCTTTCTTGCCGTCAACAAAATATACAAATAGATGACCTGGCAGGTGTTGGCTGGTGGAGGGTGTGTACCCCTTAGAGACCCTTAAAGGTACAGCGCGCTTCCGGTGTGTCGGAATATGAGGCATCCGTTTCTCCTGCATTTTTTTTCTGTATCTGCAGCGTGTTTTTGCTGCTGATGCTTTTGTTTTATGTTTTGGAATCTGCACCGCTTATGAATTTGCACAATGATTTCTTTGGTGTTGGGCCATCGTGCTCACGCGCACGTGGAGAAAACAACTGCACACAGCAGGGAGTGCAGGGAGAGTAACTGAGCAATCGAAACTGAGTAGAAAAATGGACATTTAAACATACATCAGCGAGAAAATTACTGACTAAAATGACTGGAGCCATCTTCAGGGAAAAAAAATTATATGTACTTTGATTTTTTTTCTTTTTCTTTTTTAATTTGATAGCCAACATGGCAGGATGTGTGACCTGCGCCGCAAGCCAGGCACCAGGGGGGGGCAAGAAAGATCTTTTGGCTTCACTTAAATACTCTGGAATCAGGCTGTTATGTTGTCGTGGAAAAGTGAATTTAAGGTGCGGTCACCTCCGGCCTGGATCTGCACCCCGGGGGTCATGTGGATGAACTCTGGCCTCTTGGTGATCTTGGAGCCACAGATAAAACCGATCACAAAGTCCGACTGCTCCTCAGCCATCTTCACCTGCAAACACAGACAACACACGTCGACCACTGGCATTTAACACGCAACACCCGTCACATTCGTGCTGCGTTCACCTACAAACTCCCAACCACGTGACTGGTAGGAAACCCCACTCGCCACCCGATGATGGACCCACACAGCCAAGCGGCGTTCACCTACCGCCGCCTTCGTGTATTCGCCAGTCGCCAGCGCTCCTTCAGAGCTCATCTGAGCTATGAGCAAACAGCCTCGCTCCAGGGGCCTTCCAACCGAAGCCAGGCCCCTGACCACGCCGGGCCCCGGCACCGCGTGAGCGGTCACTACGTGGGACCAAGACGAGATCTGGTACAAGCCACCTTCGAGAGGAGACACATGCACACACCAAAAAAAAACAGTTGAAGGGCCATTTTGAAGACGGACAGGTGAGACAGGTTGTTCAAGAGCGCCGATAAAAAAGGGAATATAAAATGTTTTCAAACCGGTCACCTTCATACTGATGCCGGACTGTGTTCCCTATGTCAGCAAACTTGCGGTCTTCGAAGATGAGGAAGTTGTGCTTCTCAGCTAAAACCTGCAGTTTCTGGCTGAGGTCCAGCGTGAAGTCCTTCCAGCAGAGGACAGCAGAGGAATCGGGTGTCTTTCATGTCATGGCAAAGTTCTTCTTAAAACAAAGCACGGTGGTTTCGCTCCTACCTTCAGTATGTCTACGTGGGTCTTCAGCACGCACATCTTTGGACCCAGAGAGTCCGCCAGCCGGAGCAGCTCCTCGCCGCTCGCGACGTCAGCCGACACGCACAGGTTGGACTGTTTGTCCCCCATGATCCTCAGCAGCCTCGACGCCAGCGGGTGAACGTCTGCACGCGGCGGCGAGAGAGACGGGATGACAAATCTTCAGCATTTGAACAACCGACTAGTGTCAAACAGCAAGAAATGAAAAAGGATCGCTGGCGTCCCAAGATCGTGCCAGCATGACGTCGAACTGCAGTATCAAAACGTCACGATACTAGATGTCATATATTGTCGGCTGTGTTTCGACAGCCACATTCGTGGTGTGTCTGACAAAGCGTAAAAAAAAAAAAAAATTAAAAAAAACTTACTTGGTAGTTTGGCTCTGGCTTCAAAGCTCAGCTCCGCGTTCTTCTCCAAACATGGCTTCTTAGCGACAGGGACGCCATTGCCGTTCTCCTTCTTGGCACTAAAAAAGGAGGCACATTCAGAGTTTGCCCGCACGTGTGCGGAACAAATGGGTGGGGAAAAAAAAAAAATCCATAGCTGTAAGTAGTACTTCAGCTTTTTTTAAAGTTAAAATTCCACTCTCTCAAACGTCAGTCGGTACCTGAAAGTGTTGTTGCTCTTGATGAACTTGCGGACGCTCTGGGCGGTCTCGGCGTCGATGCGCTCCGACGCCTGCAGCACGTTGATCAGCTTGAACATGGAGATGATGGGATGCAGCCGGATTCCCTGAGAGGCCAGCATGTCCGCCGCGCCCTGCTCCCTGTCCATCAGCACGATGGCGTCCGTCACCTGCGACGTTGTCGGGAGAAGGACGACAGCCGCTGACGTTCGAAGGACCCCTCTGCGCTCTTTTCGCCGATACTTTCACCGCCGCGTTCACGTTGCTACCTTCAGGCCCTCTTTGCCGAGCACTTCCACGGTCTCCAGGATGCTGCTCCCGCTGGTCACCGTGTCCTCGATGATCAGGCATGTGTCCCCCTCGCGGAACGAGCCCTCCACCATGCGCTTGGTTCCTGCCAGGGTTTCACAAGGAGGCTTATCAGCCCGTTTCCGACAGAGTCCAAAAGCAGGTGACTGGATGGCAAGACCGTCTTTGTCAGGAGTTGAGTGGGCTAAAAATGGAACTTCTGTCGCAAGATCAGGGGCCAGCGAGTAAAAAAAATGAAGGCCAGCTTTTTTCTTCTGATCTTTTTCTTCTGAGCTATGATTACGTGCCGTGACACGGAAGCGAGAGCGGGGAAATGGCCGGATAAACATGAACACGTTCCGCCCCGCACTTCCACCTGCTGTACGACGGCGTCGGGGTCAACAGAAGCAAACACCGCGGAAACTTTAGTGTCAAAGAGAAGCAGCACGTCGGGCTGTACGGAGCCATTTTGTGTTTGAAAGCGTTGCGCCGCATAAACATAGTTCCAAACGTCACATTGAAATTTGCACTTTATTTTTTATCCAATTTGTTATTTTACTGACTGGACGTGAGTACTTTATATCGGTGTTTATTCATGTATTAATGCTCGGTGTTGATTTCTCTTTTAAGTATCTTTGATTCACTCAAACATTTTCACAGAGGTGTAAGACAATATTTGCACTCCTTTACTTTTATGCACTTAGTATTTCATGTTCCTGATTGGAGATCAGTAAGAGAGATGTACTTTTATTTTTACATTTAAAGAATGTTGAGTTTGAAAAGTGCAATTCAGATGTTTACATGTCACATATTTTCACCGAGTGTTTACTCCAGGCTTATTTGCAAGTGCTTGATGTTATAATCATTGTGTTTACAGTGCTGGAAGTGAACAAATCAGTCAATATCCTACAGGGATTTAAGTGGTTTAATAAAAGTGGGATATTCTTTTTGAATTTCACCTAAACATCAAGGCCTGCCTGACTGAAAGGAACCACCGATGTTTAACCTCTAATCTAATGTAGTATTCAAAGTAACTGTAGAATGATTTTTTTTGTTCTCTTGTTGAGTAACACAGGAGATAAGAAACTTGGAAAAATAATTGCACATCAAATCGCAAGAGCAACATGGTCAAAAATAATCGCAACTGCATTATTTATCAGAATCCCTCAGCCCTAATCAGTATCATGACTTACGAGCTGGCACGCTAACTACATCAAAAGGCCAGTTTTCCTGATAAGGTTGGCTGCTATCCCGCCCGCCGCCTACGATCCCGCCCGCCGCCTACCGTAGTCCTTGGCCTCCTTCCTCCGGATGAGCATGGGCAGCTCGTGCGTGGAGCAGATGATGGTGGCTATCGGCAGCGCGGTGTACGGGACGCCGCACACCGAGTCGAACTGCAGCCCTTCGTCCTGAACTCTCTGGTACATGAGACGCGCCACCTGACAACAGAGCAAGAACAGGGTTGGGTGTGTGTGTGTGTGTGTGGTCGAGCTTTGGAAGGTGATGCTGATAAATCAAAACCGAAATATTGAACTCCAGATAAATGATAATAGGTTGCTGGAGCCTGCATTATTGAGATAAAACACTGTTAAACGCTACTACTTTCAAGGATATATGGTCCTTTGAGGAATCCATGATTGCACTTTAATGATATGTTGTTACCATATCATAAATTATCAATAAGAAATAATGTTTGATGCTGATTTACAGACTTTTAACACTTCAACCCCACACTGTTGTTTACCCGGCACACACCGCGCGTCGCTTGAGCCCAGACCTTGTGTACACAATCTAATGGCGGGCTGATGGAGTAGCCAGTAGACACAATCGTTCAGAGCCTAACGTGACCTTTGACCTTTCGCCACGCGGATCCGCGCCCACGTGGGCACCAATCGCCCCCTTTTCGGTGCCGACGAAGCGGCTCCACGAACGGAGAACGACCGCTGGTTCCGCCCGGTAACGACGGCGTGTTGCTCGCGGCGGCAGCAGCACGTGTTTACCTGGTTCATGAGCGCCGGGTGGGACACGAGAACCCGCAGGTCGATGTAAATGGGCGTCATCAGTCCGCTCTTCAGCTTGTACTCTCCGAACTTCACCGCGTTCACGTCGTGGAGCTTCGCGATGAAGGCGTCCATGCAAGCGTCCTCCATCTTCTCGACTGTCGGGGGGGGATTAAAAAAAAAAAAGAGTATTGCCACTCTGCCTGCTGACTTCAGTCCCGCTCCGTGTTTTCTCGCTAGCGGAAGCGGAATACTAGACGCCTTCCGGTTTCTTCAAAATATAACCCACTATGCTGGCAGGACTGAGTTACGCGCTAAAAACACACAAAAAAAAGAGGGCGAAAAAAATCTTTAGTAGTCTGCCGCGAAGATGCGTCAGTCGGTTTATGAGTTTGCCTCAGAGTTTCGCGTTTAATTTTTCGAGTCCAGCCGCTGGTCATCGCGAATCGGCGGGGCTGTACGGCAAGTCTGTCGAGCTGCGGGCGTAGCTGCACAAAAGGTTGTCAAAACACACCGCAAAAATACCAATTTTTTCTATCAGAATATACTCATCAAAGTTGCAGAGCCCTGTGAAATTCCGCTTGAACGATTTCTTAACTTTTATTCTGAAGAAAGGACACCGTAACGGAAAGTCGACCGAGATTTTGGTATATTTCCTGTTGTTGCCAAAATAAAAGCATGGACAACCATATTATACAGACAGCCATATTATACATTATGTCGATGAAATTTATGTGTGCTTATTTTAGACGGACGGCCTATTAGCCCATGGACTAAAATATAAAATACATTTAAATATATCTATATACAGTCTATGCTCTAGTCTTTACAGAATTATACAATTTGAGGGAAAAAATATATATTTTTTATTTTATTTTTAGAATAAAACATCTTATTATAACAATTAAACCTTCTGTGACCAGCAATATTTGTTTTTTATAGTCAATTTAGTAGGTGTAAATGTTCCTGCAGTCATGTGCAGAGGGACATTGCTGTTTTTGTGAGGTTAAGATTATTTGCATATTATCTTGTTTAAAGCTGTTTTTCAAACATTTTCATTGTTAGAGTAAATAAATGGTTTGCCAACAATAGAAAACATTATTCTGGTTCAAATAAATGAACCGACAAAGACACAGTACATGTGGTCTTTAAATTCATGCTGTCATTTTTGAGTATTTATAAAGGTAAACAAGATATGATCCAAGTTTGAATGTAAAAAAAATACCCCAAAAACTTTTACCTGCTGTAAATTATACATAACAACCACTATTATTTATTTAGCTGAACCAGATCCATTCACACTGGTTTCCCCAGATTTCCTTTTATTTTATTTTTTTTATTTATTTATTTTTTTTTATGAGAAGGACACTTAATGCACTTTTAATGCAAGGTAACGTAAACCACTGTTGTACTTCTTTGTGCAGTTCTTGTATTTTTTTTTTTTTTTTTTCAGATTTCCTTTTATACATTCTGAATAAAAATGAAAATTTAACCTGCGGCTTGAACACTTTTTTACTCGACATATGCATCCATGGTTCCTGGTATACCCTGCTGATTAAATTTTGAATTTAAAAAGTCAATAAATATTGAGCAGAGTTGATATTAAATGCAGATTGAGATGGCAGAACATTGATTTAAAATGATGACTTTCTAGGAGGTGCGTCCTTTATCACGTGGATGGGTCGTCATCTTTGGAAACTGAGCAATGCATAATGTTGCATGAGCATTTGCTCCAAGCTGTATTTTATAAACATTAAAAAAATAAATTAATTAAAATAACTCACTTTTTCAAAGTCTCAGATCACAGATCTTAATTTAAAAAAAAAAAAAGCTAGTCATTTACTGATATTATGACAAGCCAGGGAGGCGGGGCTTATGCATCTTGCATAACGAGCTTGCATCATAAGCGTATTGGGCTGACTGTCTTATGTTTAAGTTATACATGTCTTTTTTTTCTTCTTTTTTTTTTGAGGAAGTAAAATAAACAACCACGAGCTGGAATCAATTTATCTTCCCTCAATGACAGATTAAAAAAAAAGAG
Organism: Dactylopterus volitans; assembly: GCA_901007715.1. Taxonomy (NCBI): domain Eukaryota; kingdom Metazoa; phylum Chordata; class Actinopteri; order Syngnathiformes; family Dactylopteridae; genus Dactylopterus; species Dactylopterus volitans. The sequence goes on along the minus strand of CAAKHG010027627.1, from coordinate 53,070 downwards.
AGAAAGAACACTCGCTGTCTTTCGACTGTTTATTAAAAAGATTCAGTCCACAGTAGTTCAGTTTGGCACCAACCATAAAAAAAACAAAAAAAAAACATGTCTATCAAACAAAGTGTACACCCCCCCAAAATAGCATTGAACAAAATGCCGGGATAAAAAGGGATAAATAAAAGAAATTAAAAAATAAAACATTAGAAAACATTTCAGTAATTAAAATACATCTCACCTCAAAATGATGGTGAATCTTCAAATACATTTTAGAGACAACAGGTGTACATTAACCTTTTGGTCAGTCAACTTTGGCTTTAGTTGTGCCAGGAATGAACGGATCACCCGGACGACAGAAGGACATCTGCACACTGAAGAGCGCCTGTGCTTGTACAGTCGCAAGGCCACGTGTTTGAACACCGACCCGGAAGTAGCAGTGCTTACATTTGATCTTGTAATTCTTGAATACTTGCCACAGAGAGACAGGCGGGACTCTCGCTGCACGGCCTTCATGACTGTGACTTATCAAATTTTATTTTTTTTTAACACCAGCTTTACGTTGAAGCTTAAAAAAAAAACAAAAAACAAAAAAAACAGCAGAACAAAACAAAAAAACCTCTTTTGGAAACCTCTGAGAATCCTGAAAAAAGCATGAATACAGTCAGACTGCGGCAAACATGGCTACAAATGACTCTTCTATACCATATTTTGCATTTTTCATTGATTTGTATTGTGTTGTTGGATGAAAAAAAAACGACAATGAACTTTTTAATATAGTTATCCAAAAATAAATGCAACAGTACTGCACCTGCTCTGTGTGCGTGCGTGTGTGTGTGTGTGTGTGTGTGCGGCACATTTGGAGAAGGCGGCAGGCTTGAGGTGAAAAAGCAGCAGGCAGATTTGCGTCAAAAAATCTGACGAATTCTTGGTTTTCCGCTGAAGAGGCAAATCACAGCCAGCATGGGGACGTTTTAAAGAGGCACAGATGTTTGGTGTGGAAAAGCCCTCCTAAGGCACTGAGGTGTGGTGAGGGTGGAGGGCGGCGTATGCGGGATGGGGGGGAACCTTTAAGGCAAATGTCCTCTTTTAATGGAAGCAAGAGGAGGTGCTCCTCCTGGAGTGGGGGGGGTGGGCAACGCCGCCAGGGGGGTCGCGTCGATGTCTCTACTCTGACGGGCTGATGGCGTCTGCCAGCAGCTCCGGCCTCAAACATTCGATTGGACACTGGATGTTCTGCAGCACAGAGAAGAAGCGGCCATCTTGGCGTCATTCGTCAAGCAAAAATCCAAAAGTCTGTGGGAAGGAGAAGCTCCCCACAGCCCACTCTCTGGTGAGATTAAGGGTTTTCACATCCTGCGCATTTTAATCTGTAATATTTCACTTCGTTTTTGCTTTGAATCAAATCAGAGAGTACAAAAAATATTAAATTCAACTGGTTGTTTAGATGGTGCAACGTCGTAACTCCACCTCCATCCTTATAGGACCGTTCAGACAGAACAGAACAGAAAAATAAAAGACAGCATTAACAGTCCAAAAAAAAAATAAACACTCAATATTCAAGAAATCTTTTAAACCCTGCTTTTACTTAAGGTGCCTCGCCATTCATGGTTTGACTGTCATTACAAGGAGCGGGCTCTTGAAACAGGTGGACAATCCCAGGGTCACACCCACTACATCTGATCTTAATCATGACAATTTCACTGCAATGTTAAATTCTCCATCATATATGTATATATATATATATATTTTTTTTTAATCAAAAATGAAACTTGCCAGTTTGCGCAGAGCGTTTTCTCTGTAGCGGTCAAAGACGTCCGAGCTCACGGGCTGGAGGAGGTCAGCGTCCACGTCGGTCGGTCCTCCGGGCCTCCGGCAGTTCTCACAGCGCCAGCCCTGCAGACGCAACCAGAGGACCTCCATCATGCCGCTCCCAGGGTGGCTGACACGTAAATGAAGGCGTACACACACATACACACACACACTCGGAATTTGCATTGCCCACCTGTTGTCCTCCATAGCAGGTGCAGGTGCAAATGGCACCCAGGTATTCCTTCTGCCACTGGTTGCCCACCTGGTACATTTTGCCGTCATCGTAGCACGTCGACTCATCTGGTGGAGGACAACACATCATCACTGCAAGACTGAGCGGCAAGTTGACCCGAACGAAGCCTGTCACGCGTGCGTGAGGCTCCTTTTTAGTCATGTTAACCGAACGCGTGAGTGTCCACGAGAAAGGATTAACGGCACGTGCAAAAAAAAACTAAAAAAAAAAACGTTCACGTCACGAGCGCGAACGTTCCCTTGGCGCCCGCACTTACGGGGCTCGCATTTGAACTCCCCCTTGCCGTTGCCCAGGCAGGTGCAGCTCATCATGTGGCCGTTCTCGGCGCGGCGATCCCACTTCTCGCCGATGCGGTAGTTGTTGCCGTTGTCGTGGCACCACTCTGACGGGAGGAAGCGGGGGCAGAGGGGGCGGAGGGAGGCAGAGCGAAAGGTGGGGGGGG